>VZRU01006933.1:68606-80140 GCA_013398155.1 Pedionomus torquatus | reverse complement strand
TTGCATCTCCTTGTTTTAATTCCCCCCCTTTTGGGGAAAAAAAAAAAAAAAAAAGAAAAAAAAAAAAAGAAAAAGAAACAGTCTGACCCATCAATATTGTGTTTTAGCACACTGTAACACAGATTGGAAATGACATCTTTTAGCTTGATCCCCATAAACCACCTGGAAGACTTTTGTAATTTAGATATTTTAATGTTAGTTGACTGCCAGGTAGATAAGTCTGTGCTCATCATGGTTATCACTAAAGGGTTATTTAAAATAAAATTTAAAAAAAAATTAAAAAAAAAAAAAAAAGGAAAAGTAAAAGAGGAAGATTTGTGTTGGGAAATTGCAAAGCTATGTTGGGAAAATGTGGCTCAGTTTTACCATCAGGACAGTCAAATTCTGTTTTTGTTTCCAAGCCACTATTTGAATGCAGAGTAGATGTTACTCATCCTGTGTGTGTTGGGACTTTGTATCTTTATAATAGGTACCGTCAGCGGTGCAGGGAGTATGGATGAGAAAAATTCAAATAGTTTTCTCTGAGAAAGTAACGACGGGCTAGAAATCAGATACTGTTAATAGGATGTTATGAAATCTTGGGCAAGGATTAAAATTTTAGAATTAAAATCAATGAACTCTGAGATCAACAGGTGTCTCATCCTATAGATCACTTCTGAGGTTTATAGCGTTTTTTTCTTTCTCCAGCTTTGTGAGCTACGGACTAGTTAGAAAATAATTCTTGATTTAATAAGCGTCTAATTGTGCACTGTTGAGATATATACTTATTTTTCACTGTAATGGTGTAGAACAATGGTGTAGTACAGTAGCTGGCTGACTTGAAGTTATTCTAGTTTCCTCCTGTAGTCCTTTTGAGTAAATAAGGGGTTTGTTCCTATATAAATATACAGAGGACAAGGTAAAGCTTAGGCTTTTCATTGTAGATTCTTTGACCAGTGGAGTTGCGCAGTGGTGTTTTCTGACAATGCAATGAATTACGAAACTTTCGCATACAAAGTCAAGCCCCATTGCCTTTAAGATGTCTAATATTCACATTTTTTAATGCTACCCTTTTAAGAGTGTTCCCGTAACTGTGAAATTCTTTCCTGCATGTGTTTATGAATGTATAAGTAGCTCTTTTATAATACTTTCCCCCCTATTTTATCTGTGTAATTGATGTGAGCTATGTTTTAATGGCCTTGTTAGCAGTTTTAAGGTAAATGGCATCACAGAGCATCAGATGCTGCAATAAGCAATTCCTAAAAGGGGCAATGATAAAGGTCTAAGGTGCTCCTGCCTCAGCTTAGTTGCTGAGAGTTAGCCAAGTGGCTCAGAAGGCCAGAGATGCTACCTCTGCCCCTTCTGCTGCTGCAGACCTCTCTACAGTGGTTCAGGAAAGTTGCAAAATAGAGGTATTTAATCCCTGATGTGATTTCATTTCTGTCACAAAGAGGAGATACTATCTTATCTGTACTTGGTGTGTTATTTGGAATCTTAATGGGCATCATCAGGGTTTTTGGTTGGAAGCCTGTAGACCATGAACCAATTTCTATCTTTCTCAAAAGGCTAGATGAACTAGGGGAGGGGACAAGGTCTTTCCTCCTTTCCATATGTCTATGTTCTCAATGACTGAGTGACTTTATTTCTTGTAGGTAATTGTAGAACCAGAACCTTCTACTTTTGGGGTTCAGGAAGCCTTTTGCAAAATGAACACAGAATGAACAAGAAACTGAATGAACACAGAAAACAAGCAGATGAGGAATAAATAAATAAATATTTAAGAAAGAAAGAAAGGCACGGGATGGGCATTAGGTGTAGACTAGGACTCCCAGCGCTCTGCCCTGGCAGCCTGGCTGCACACAGATGTATTTCTGCAGCACCAGTGATCCCTGAAGGATGTGAGCTGTCATGTGCTAATGCAAGAGCTGGGAGGAGAATCCATTGGCTGGGGATCCTGAGGGCTGCAATAGGTGATGCTTCCTTCTGAAGCTATGGAGCTAGGTGTGTCAGGAATTCCACCAAACCACATGGCTCTGTTAAGTAGTATTTGTTGTAATTTTACCCCTATAGCATTTCTGTCTCCAAGAAGAACAGCTTCACACTGTAGAAGAACCAGTTGCCCAGCTGAGAATTAGGGGTTTTCTCCTCCTGATCATATTTCTACTTCCTATTTCTTCCATTTATTTGTGTCCCCTAATTATATATATGTATATAGAGAGAACTATGTGCAGGGAGAGAGGCTTCCAGACTTGCCGAGCCACGCCACAGGAAACTATGCAGATAAAACATGTAAAATTATATTTGTATGGAAACAGTCCTCAGTGAGGCATAGAAGGAGGCTACCATATTGTAAAAACTAATAGTAGCATCTCAAAGAAATCAGCTTCTACTAATTTAAGGTCTCCAGGGAGACCTTATAGCAGCCTTCCAGTATCTGAAGGGAGCCTATAGGAGAGATGGAGAGGGACTCTTTGTCAGCAAGTGTAGTGACAGGACAAGGGGTAAGAGTTTTTAATTGGAAGAGGGGAGATTTAGATTAGATTTTAGGAAGAAATTCTTTCCTGTGAGGGTGGTGAGGCACAGGAACAGGTTGCCCAGAGACGTTGTGGCTGCCCCATCCCTGGAGGTGTTCAAGGCCAGGCTGGATGGGGTTTTGAACAACCTGCTCTAGTGGGAGGCACCCCTGCCCATGGAAGGGGGTTGGAAATCGATGATCTTTAAGGTCCCTTCTAACTCTAACCATTGTAATAGAAGACAAATACAATGTAACTGTCCTCAGTGTGACTCTTCCTAGTTTAAACTTAATTGTCCTTCAGGGAAGGATGGAAAGGTCTGTGCTTTCATATTTATTTTTGCCTGATTCAAATACGTTTCCTGTTGACATTGTCATTAAATGCTGTAATTTCCGAGGTTGAATCATTCACATTCGTGTTCGGCATCTTTCCTGAAAATATGAGTTCATGGAACAAAATGCAAAGGCAGAATTCATCTTGTGTTGGAAGTGTTCCCTCCAAATATTTATGAGATATTTGTATTTGTTCTCTGCCCTAAGGAAGTACTCACAGAGGTAAGTAGTTAGGTTATTTTTGTTAGCAAAATGTCAGAAGAGAGACAGTATTTTGACAGCAGTTTGCTGAGGACAAAAGGAGGAGGAGACCAGGGAAAGGTGAAAAGGAGAATGGGTAAATCTCCCTTCTCTGGGGACAAAAGGGGAGGCTACCACCCTTCAGGCCATTATTTGGCATCCTCTAGGTCAGCATTGTCTATCTTTTTCAAACCGCTGGCATCTTAAGTATCTACAATTGGTTCCTGTGTTTGCTAAGTTTTATCTTACTTCTTCAGTTCAAAGGACTCGGATGATAAACAGTCTGAACAGTGTGTCCTTCTTCCTCTATGGTCTCTGCCGCATATAGCAGGAGGGTACTTCTTCCTGTCCAAACCGTGGTTGATATGTTGTAGAATGTGCTACTTTAATTTGCAAGGGCCGGCTTTTTGCTGTATGTGTTCTTGTGACCAAGTCTTTTCTTGAAAGTGACAGTAATGGTAAATTGTGCGATCGTAATCTGGAGAACGTGATGGTTCACCACAGGGGTTAACATATGGGATGCAGCTCTTGTTCTGGAATCACCTTTTCTGCACTTTTCTCTATTTTAGAGGGCTCCTAGAAGTCAGGACGTGATAAATGTCTGGAGGGAATGGCCCCCCTCTAGAATACGGTTTAACAGAAAGCCGTTTCAGGAAGCTCGTCAACAAAGACCTAGGCTGTCAAGTGGGCTTTCTGATGTGGCTTCTACGAGATATTCCTGTGCTTTTCATCTTTCCTTTGCTAGTTTGTACAGATGGGTGTATATAAACCAGTTAGATCATTTTTTGGATGAATTCAAGTTTTTTCTTGGGCAGACACTGACACAACAGAGTGTTACAAGAGTTAGCACAGAAGCATATTTGGCTGCTAAACGGGTTTAGTTTTTTTCTATGTAAGACTGTATGAGGGGTTTGGAGCAAAATTAGTATTGAAAGGTAAAGAGTACGTTTGAGTGAATTCCTACATAACGATAACATTTATAGGTCTGACCTATAAATAAATGTTACGGTGCTCAGAAGAAGAAACTATTTTGTGGTTATCTGAGTCGGATAAGCTCTGGGTGGTAGTGCATCTATTGCATTTGTAGAAATTGCCTGCTCAAGTATCCCTTGCCAGCAGCATGTTGCTTATGTTCATTAGATCCAGTAGACAGAAAATTATTTTCTTCAGGGCAACCACATGTCTTGCTGGGATTCCTAAAGCCCTTCAGTGAGTGCTGAATGCCCTGGGCTCGCTGTGATTCAGGTGTGAGTGGGCAAGAGCTGGAGAGCGGGGTGAATCGATAGCCAGAGCTGGTGTCAAGGCCACTGAGGAACTGAAAGCTTGGGGTAAACACGCAGGAAGGGGATGGGCAGGAGAAAGAGGAAATCCTCTGCTGGATGTTCTGGGTGCAATTTGTTCAAAATACATTGCAAGAGTCATTTGAATGTGCCGTTATGGCGCAGCAGGGCATGCAAATGGGATTCAAACTGTAGTTTTGTAACTACGGGTCTCCTGTTGCAAATGATGTACTAAACTATGTGAAAGGTAGAGAGAGAAACATTGCAGCCCGTGAGGGGTGAAGGAAAACTTGCCTTTTAAGCAACTCTCCTGCTGTATTGCTGGCACGGCATTTTGTCTTCCTTTTTGTGTCTTGTGAGGTCTTTGCTGTGTCACTGATTTCCAGCTGCACTTGCCCCAGCTGTGAGAGACTGCAGCAGCTCTCCAGGCACCGGCGGAGAAGCATCAGGCCACATTGAGGTGAATGTTAGGCCAGTTTCTCTTGGGATGTTGGATGACCCCATCAATGGTTTCTGCTAGGCAGGTGGTGTAGAGCAGGATTGCCACCAAGCCTGACCAGGAGAGCTTGCCTCCTCTGAAAAGCTTCCACTAAATTTCCTATCCCTCTGCCATGGCACTTACCAGTGTGTCTGAAAAAAGCCTTAGAGCGACGCTGCTTCAACTGTCTTCATTAGTAATTACAAGTTGTGTTTGGGGCATGTTCTCCCCAGTTTCCTGGTAAAAGTAGTTTTTCAGTCTTTATGCTGTTGTAACAGTACTCTTCCTACAGCTGTTTTTCTTCTCCCATCATTTTTTTTTTATTTCCCCAACATCATTCTGTCATTTCTTTCACTCCAGCTTTCTCTTCAGGACTGTCAGTGGTATAAGTTGTTCAGCTCATCTCTTGATTTTGATCTCTGTGCAGCAACCTTTCTTCTTTCCTTCAAGAAAATTAAGTCCAAGCATCTTTCATAATCTAATTATCATTTGTAATCCATCTGTACTAGGGAATATACGCCCAGAAATACAAACCCCCAGCCTCTTGAAGAGGTGTGAAGTCCAATGGAGTACCAACCTGGCAGTACCAACCTGGTCTTCACAGTGTTGTACGGAGCCTGTGCCTCCTTACAGGGCAGCTTTGTACTTCTATGGATGGCCAGTGAGACTCTTCTACCCAGAGCATGTATTATGTTTAGGTGTGATCTAACTTTAGGGCTCCCTCCCACTGTTTATCTTGTCTGATTTAAAATGGTGTCCTCAACCTGACCTGAAATGTGTTAGTTACTATCCTGAAAATGGCCAGCATGAGTTGTCTGCTACCCCTTTGTCAACTGTTCTGCAATGTTGCCTTGACCTTTTCTGTCAAGTTTTACTTCTGTTGTACGCAGGAGGTTCTATTTGTGTTATGTAGTAGTACATATAAAAGGTTTTTGAGCCAGCATTGACCCTCCTTGTAAACCTGCCTGGTTTGGTGAAACAGAGCGAGGACTTGTCTGCATTTGTGCTGGCCTGTGAAGAAGAAACCAAGGCTTGGTATTGTGTGGGTGTAGTGCTAAGGCAACAGCTCTTGTTCCAGGATTTCCGTGCTGTACTCCTTGGTGTCGACATGCCCCATATACTCTGTCCGCACAGAAAGTGAAACTCAAGAAATGTAGCTCTGGGAAGGCACTGCAAGCTTTGAAGAACCAACTTCAGCAGAGCCAGCACCAGCAGAAAGGAGATTTGCCTGGTGGAGTGAACAAGTGGGGGAAAAGGTGCTTCAGGTAGGATGCTTTTTTTCTCGGTGGAGTATTTGAGCAAGTCTGGATACAAATGTCATAAAATGCAAAGTTCAGTATTTGAATAGCTTATCAGAGGCAAGAACAGTACTATCTTCTGTAGTGTATTTGACTAAGTACAATGGTAGCCTTCTGCTAGGTGTAGATGGCTGAAAAGTCCTTGTCCTTGCTCCTGCAATAAAAGCGAGATGCTTGCTATGGTATGACACAGGAAAGTAGTTTCTCCTTTGAGCACAGAATGCAGTTTCTGTGATGTGACTGTATTTTGTTACGTGTTCTGTATCTTGTCATGCTGATTGAGATTATGTGCTTTCCTAGGCACTGTGATTGTCTCTACCCCATTAGTTATCATCCTTTGCGCTCTTGCTTGGTTGTTTTTTCCTTCTTTTATCTCTGTGCTTCTACCACTCTATCTATTTCTCATCTTCAACCCCAATTCTGACTGGTCAGGGATTTCAGCCTGCTCTTCTACAGCTTTTCTCAAATGGTTTATGTTGTCCTGAGAGCTTTCCATGTGTCCCCAACAATCAAGCAGACTTACTAATTTTTAAAGTGTCTTTTTTTTGCACGATGCTTTGTTTCTATGGGCTTCAAATGTAAGTTCAATGTGGACTCATTACAGTTCTCCTGAAACAAACATCACGAACACTGATTTGTTGTGATTCTGTGATTTATTCTTAGATCTTACTTGAAAAATTAGCCCCATGGTCCATGAATGCTAAAGTCAGATATAAACAATGGGGTTTGTGCACAGTCTAAGATGTTCTTATTAGGTATGGTGTGATCATGTGGCCCACCTATGAGCTGTATATTTGATATTTTAAGTTACAAAGGTTATAGGCTTTAATTAGCAGCCAGTATGGTCATAATAACAGTACTGTGAAATCCTTGCAGTCTGTGATATGAATGTAAAAATAATTCTTGTTGCAGATCTCTAGTTTACCATGGGTCTAAATCTGCCCAAATTACCACGTGTGCAGTCCAGTTTATTAAGGTCCATGTCCTGCACTTTGTTTAGAAAGTCCTGGCCCAAGTCTCTCAAAATCTTTAGATCTCTGGCATGTTGTGAGCAGTCTCTTACAGGCTCAGAGCCTGGTTCAGTGGAACTGGCTGTGGTTATAGCTGCTAGATCTTCATCTGCTACCAATTGCAAGGCTCTTGACCATTAAGCAGGGCTAGAAATGACAAAAAATACTAAATGATGTGCAATGCAGTAATGATACATTTTGAGTACAGTGATGTTGTGTGGTTTGTTGTTTTTTTTAAAGAGAAAACAAGAAACATGAAGGCAAAGTCAAAATAGTAGCAGAAGTCCAAGTATTAATTGGTTTCTGAAAATGAGATAAATTAACACATTGAGCAAACGTTTCTTCAAGTCAGTTCTCTACTTGGAACTTCTGCCTGGTGTAGAATAACTTATCTCAAATTTAAAAGAACTTAAATCAAGATAATACTGTTGCATAACTGCTGTCCTGGTGATGTGGGGACTCTGTGTTCATTCTTGCCCTTCAAAGGGGCAAAGATGTACAAAGACGTACATGTGTTTAAAATCCATGGTCTCCAGTTCTTCCATTAACTGTGTGAAGCAGGAACAATCAAGTGAACCATCACACCAGCGATTCACAACCCTTCTTCAAAAGCCTGTTTCCAGATTCCCACTCTCATTCCTCTCTGAAATTGGAAAGGCTCTAAAACATTTTAAACTTTTGTTAACTTTAGAAAACTTCACGTTCCCACTCCTGTGTGCAATAAATGTGACGAGCAAGCTTAGAAACTTGGGCATGAATTCTTACTCCATGTTCACTCAGTGATGCATTTCCTTTTCCTGTCACCCCAGCTTAAGCAAGTATTTTCACAAGACTTGAGTTAGAATGTGCTTTTGTGTTTATATACCAGGCTTTCAGACCTGAATCAGTGGCAATTCTCAGTCTTTCAGGGTATGGTTGGTGGGTTTATGCAGAGCATACTCCTGTTTTTTTTCAAAAACCCTGTTCTCAAGGACTTCATCTAAAAACCTTAAAAAATTGCTCATGATACAGCTCTTTTAGTTCTATTTATTGCGTTTGCGGCAAACAATATTCTTTGGTGTCCCCACATGTACCCCAAATCGCAGCAGCTGCTTAGAACAGTTTACTAAGCTGGGTGAGAAATGACTGGAAAGTGCCTGTCAAAGGAATATAATTAACACAGATTTTAAAATTAAGTAAAATAAACAAGTTATAAATAGACCTCTGTGAAGTGCCAGAAACTGGAGTTCAGTCTTATACCCTGGAGGTTAAGGGAGGTTCTGCTACTTACACCAGTGGGTATAAAACAAGGTGGTTCCCCACAGGAATAGTTACACAGTTTAGTGCTGAATGTTCTTCTACTATCCTTGTAAAAATTAAATAGCATAAAACTTCTTTCTTTTTTTTTTTTTTTTGAGAACTTTTTCAACTTCCTCTTGCGACTTAAGAAAACTTGTCCAAGGTTTGCAAACTTCCAGGAGGAAGTGGACTCTTACTCAGAGTGTTAGCCCACATCAGCATGAATGATTTAACCCTAAATTTTCATCTGAGCTTAGATTTCATTCTTAAATCCATATTACATACCCCAGTACCATGGCCTGTGTTTTGGGAGCGTTCCTCTGTGTGTATCTAATGCTGCACAGCTAATGAAACATAGAACAGGCCGCTGGAGAAGTAACTTTTTTTGCAACTGAACTATATTCTGGCATTTGAAGAGGGTGAAAGAAAAATCTGTTTGTCTTCTGTGAATTATTTGTGAAATTCCGTGCTTTAGACAGGTGCTCAAGGCATAATATGATGCTATTACAATAGGAATCCTTTACTTAAGTTGCAGGCTTGGCCATGAGTATGTGTCAGCATTTGAATGTGGAGGTGGGAGCAGATGAATAAGCTTCTGACCAATGGAGCAGGACAGTAAATGCTGTGTGGTGCAAAACAGTATGAGTTACAAAATAACCAGGCTAGTTCTGAGTTAGGATCCATGGCCACGGAAGTCATTCTGCGCTAAATTAGTCATAACTGTCTTAATCCGTGTTTAAAGTGGGTTGTAGAGTGCATGAAACCAGGTAAGATTTATAATAATTGTGTTATTCCATGGGGATATGGTTACCTGAATTTGAGAGAAAAAACTACTCCCTCTTTTTCCTTTTTGTTAAACACCCTGAAAACAGAAAATAAACCCAGAGGAGCAGTGGTATACTTTCTGTGAGGCCACCCTCAAAACCTTTGTCAGGGCTTGTTGGCTGTGAATTTGCTGTCCTCCATGGTTTCATTGCCATGTTGTGATAATTTCATAATCTCCGAGTTCTGTTTACAGTATAGCAGTGGGTTTGAATTACAGGCACATCTCAAATTGAGGGGTCACTTCTGTAAAAGACCCTTTATTGCCAACAACCTCTTTAACTAGTTGAAGGCCATATTCATAGCCTTATTTTCTAGTTAGTGATAGTACCTATTAATGATTCCTCTTAACAAATGTCCTGTTAATACATTTGTCCAGCCATGTGAAGGTTGAGTGTTAGGCTGTCTCTCTCAAATGACATGAAGATTTCGAGTATCAGCTGCTACCTGCAAATGGACCTTCCTATGTGTCTTCTGGAGGGGGTGGATGGAGGGACAGATTTCAGTTGAAGAGCTACCTAGGGTGCAGTCTGGTGATGATATTAGAAAGAAACATTTATTTTCCTCAAACTCATTAAAGGTTAGCAAGCTTCTCACTTGTCTCATGTTGACTTCTGGGGCTCAATGAAACTGGGAGAAGCAAATTCTGATTTCTCTCTTATGCATCACATAGTTAATGTAGACATTAAGCACTGCAAAGTAGCTCATGCAGGGCCACTGGCTACTCACAGTGTAATTTTACTACTAACAGTGCAATTTGTGTGGCTGTGAGTTTGATTGCCTTTGATTTCAAGTACATTGACAGGCAAGTCGAAATCAACACCTGAGTAAAACCACCATGTGTATAAAGTAGATATTTTGGACTGTTCTACCAATGTAGAAACCCTTGTTTCACGCCTCTCAACTACACTTTCTTTTGGGAGGCTGACTGTGTGTGTGAAAGAAGGGGAGGGTGAGGAGCTGGATAAGTACTGTTGGGAGTGAAGAAGGATAGGTCCCAGATCTGCGTCCTCCAAAGGAACTGTGTGAATCTTGTCCTTCTGCCCTTCTGTCATGTCATTTATTATGAGGATGATGCCATTTGGGCTATTCCTGGACCTTGCTCCAAGACCCTGTATTTTTTGTGGGTAGTTTCCCATTTTCCTGTGCTGGAGCCATTGATGTAGTCATTAAAAAGGGAGGGAAGAAGGGTCATAGAATCATAGAATGGTTAGAATTGGAAGGGACCTTAAAGAACAAGTTCTAACCCCTCTGCCATGGGCAGGGACACCTCCCACTTGACCAGGTTGCTCAAAGACATTTCTACTACTGGTAGACATGGATGTCTATAAAGCTCAGGGCAAACATTAGACTACTGAAACTTTAGTGCACTGCCATTATTGGCCAAAGTCATCAATTGAAGCTGAAAAATTTGTTCGTGAGTCATAGATGCACTCAGCTTGGAATGCAGACAGAGTCCTTGGGGTTTGCTAACTGGAGCGGGACAGTTCCTAATCCTCAGGAAAAATATCTGTCCTCTTCAACAAAATGGCTCAGCCAAATTTTCATCTGGAAATCGAGATTTGGTTATATGGTTCTTTGTCATTACTGAAGTTTTTTACTGCTAAATAAAATGACATTTTTACTTGTAGTTTGGGTTATGCTTTTAAGTCTGTAAAGTATTTTGGGAGCCTTCCCTTTAGGTTGGTAAACATGTTGGTACAGTTACTCTCTGTTCCGTTTCATATGATCCTCTTGAAGAATTTGATAGACCTTTATTCTATTATGACAAATTAGGGTGTTATTTGACCTTTTCCCCCTATCCTCAAAAGATACAGTACAGTGGAAAAAAGTTGAGGAAATGGAAAAGATGCTGCCTGAGGGCTGGCAAAGTGTATTCATTCATTGTTGATATTGATTCAAAATTCTGGAGGATGCAGTTGAGGCAAATAATTGTAATAAAATGAAGTGAGTGTTATAAGGTCAGAAAACAGATGTTAGCTTAATGTAAGACTCGGTTTAAAGTCAGTGCCAAAAACAGTGACTACATGAATCTGGAACATTTTCATAATATATGAAGTCTATTATGCAATGTTAACAAAATTACAATCCTGCATGGATTAACTTTCTTGTGTTTTGGTATTTTTCTTCAATTGAATAAACAAGGAAAAGAATCAGTAGCTTGTATGATTTATAATCTGCTTCATGGCAATGTAATATTTTGTTTCAGGATTTTATTTCCATCCTTTTACAAGCATTATAGGGTTATTATATTACCATGATGACATTAGTTATTTTCGTAGTTTCTTTTTGACGTGTTTTTTT
>VZRU01006933.1:45753-68580 GCA_013398155.1 Pedionomus torquatus | reverse complement strand
TTTGTTTTTGTTTTTGTTTTTTTTTTTTTTTTTACCACTGCCACATGCATGAAACCACCACCCTGCATGAAACCACCCTGCATGAAGCTTTTAAGAAATCTAGAGAAAAACTGTGATGGATTTATATAAAAAATATGAGATGCTTCTTTCTTGTTCAAGGTCCACCACCCCTGATTGAGCTACCTTTCATGTCACCAGGTGTGAAGACATTTATTATATGCATTGTGCTATCATTTATTAGTTCCAACAAAGATCATCTGTCATTTAGCTGAGCATGGAATAAACTTATCCTCCCCCCAGAGATTTAAAGGGTAGAGAGACAAAGGTTGGCCAGTGGATTAGTATCACTTGAATATGCAAAACTAACAGTTTTCAGTTCAAACTAAACAGTTTTAGCAAAACACTTCAATTTCAAAGGCTGTGGAGGAAAGTATGTAATCCTCAAACCTCGCTCAACCACACCTGGTTTCTATATAACCAAATCAAATCACTTCATACTTGGCAGTTTGAGGTGTGATAGTTTGAGTCGCTTTATTTTCTTTTTAGTGTAGCATTGTATTCATTTAACATTGGTTATTATGTAGCTAACAGGCCTGGGATAAAAAGAAATTTAAAATCAGAAAAGGAAGAGATACAGGAGAAAAGGTTTCCCCCCTGTGTGCAATGAAGCACATCAATACAACATCAATACGGCTACAGCAGATATTTTATCTTGCCAGAAGTTTCCTGGTTTTATGTCAGCAGTTGGGGGGTCTTTGCTGTATGATATAATGCACAGACCGCTTCCACCATAGTCAGATGGCAGCACACCTTTTTTTTTTTTCTCCCCTGGCCTAACTCAGATTTTTATTTTTAAAAAAATTATGAGGAAGTGTAGTTGAATTATGAACGTTGCATAGTTCTGCCCCTGATTTCAATATGCAGGCCAATGTGAGAAAGAAAAACAGGACGCCAAAGGGTGGAAGAAGAAGTGTCAAGAAGGACAACGAGGACAGCAGTCAGAAGGTGATGAGTTCAGAAAACCCAGACTGGTTTGGGTGGACTGAGATATTTGTGTACTAACGTCAGAAATTGGGGCTCTGATGAGTAGAAATACTGGTGTGGGGCTTAAAACTGAATGTTGCAGAGGAAACAGAAACGTGGCAGATTTATAAAATCATAGAATGGTTAGAGTTGGAAGGGACCTTGAAGATCATTGAGTTCCAACCCCCCTGCCATGGGCAGGGACACCTCCCACTAGACCAGGTTGCTCAAAGCCCCATCAAACCTGGCCTTCTAACTGTAGTAGGAACAGTGTAGAGTGTTGTAATAGGTAGAAACTGTAGTAGGAACAGAAATAAGTGTTGGAGAGCATGAAGGTGACAGCGTGGTACTTTCCATAACTGATATGGGAAGACCCTAAAACATAATCCAAGGTAGCACAGACAAAATAGAATTTGTCCTGGTTGCAATTGCTGAGGAAGGAACTGCGAAAGAAGCTGAGCAGGGTAGCAGTGCCTGTCTGCTGCACTTCCCCAAACTCTTGGCAATACCACTCTCAGTTGCCTAATGTTACATTAGCATTACATTAAGACTGCTTTTTTTTTTTTTGTTTGTTTGGTTTTTTTTTTTTTTTTTAACACTTTTGCAATGAAAAAGTAGGAGTCTCCCTGTGATATTGTGAGGTATTAGAAACACACAGGGAGCTGAAAACAACATGCAGATAGAGTGGTTTGGGGAAATAACGGGGAGGAATTTAATATCAGGATATCAGGTCATGCTGCTGGAGACACGAGAGGAAAATCTGCTGTGACAAACTGTTAGTCATTGTGAAAAACGTAATAAACTTGTGCTCCTTAACTGATCACAAGAGGATTATAAAGGCAAGTGTGACTGATGAAGGCGTGAAAATAATAAATTAATTGCTGGAATTTATTGGGTGATGTATTTCTGTAGATGGAAGAAATAGAAACATTATTTCTTGCAAGGCATTGCTGAAAGTCGTCTTGGAACACCCAGATAACTCTAGCCTCCTGTCCTTAGAGGGATGAGTTCAACTGAAACAGATGTGGAGAAGGGCTCCTAGGATAACCAGTGGAAATGGAAAAGACCAGGAGGGCTTCATCTTTAAAGAGGCTGAAAGAGATGTGATTTCTCCCTCATCACCTGAGAGGACCAAGGGCTAAATGCCATTATTGTCCCCAGAACGTGCTCAAGATATGGGAATTATGAGACAGCTTCTAAGTCAAGTGGACTGAGGTTCTGAAACTTTTCAGCAATAATATTTTATTCTTCCCCCTTCATGCCACCCATTAACTGCTCTAAAAGTGGAGCTGGGCAAACTCACTTCTGAGCTTGTACAATGCGATTGTGATAAACTGGGTAGCCCTGTTATCATGCTGTGGTAGAGCTGAACCCTTGGAAAATCTGAAAGTCTGATTTAAATGAACCTAAGTTTGAGGAAAACTGATGGTGCTGAGCTTGTTGCATGCATTTACACTATACTAGTATTTGGGTTTGGATGGTTACACTGGGGGTTAACTTGTTTCTCTTCTTTGCCCGTTTATATACATATGGATGTCAAAATATTGTTTCAGCTTTGTCTCAGCTTTTCCCTAAAACAAAAAAGTCTGGAGTAGCTAAAGAAGTCCCCAGATTTTCTCCTTTCTCAAAAATGCTGTCAGATGGATTGTGACTTCTCACGTCACAGGAACAACAGGAGTCTGCACTGGGCAAAGCTCATCGTTAGTCACTGAGCAGTTAGGCTTTATGGGCTCCTTGTTACGTGGATTGCAGGGACCACATGGGGATTTGTGCCCATGTGTGTCTGTGTATTTATATGCTCATGTATACGTGTATCCTAAATTCAGCCTGGGAGGCATAGGGATGATGCAATCTGTACCTGCAGAAATAAACTAAATGGGAAAAAATATATTAAATACATGAGGTGAGGAGTGCCTGAGACATAGAGAACCATTTCAGCAGAAAGGCAAGGGAAGAACAAATGGCTTAAGTTCCCCTGGTTGGTCTCCAGAGCAACAAAATGTAGGAAGTGAAACAAGCCCAAGATGAAAGCTGAGACTGGATTTCTGTGTTTGCAAGAGTCCAGCTTGGTGAAAGTTACTAGACAGTCAAGACTTACAGTAAAATTTAAATGCATGTATATGTAATATTTTATATATATATATACACACATGTAATATTAAAAATATATCAATACATATTTTATGTTTTGGGGTTTTTTTATGTATTGCAGGTATAAGAATAAGGCTGAACAAAATAATAATTGGCCATTAGTGAGACAAGCAAGGAATAGGAGCCCACTTCTGTTCAATTGCTCTCCAGATTAATTCTTTCGCATTACTCCCAAACACAGATAATAACACAGTAGTGATGGGGCCTTGCCAAGCCCTGCCCCACCTCAAATGAAACTCCTCTTCTGGGTTCATTGGAGGTTGCTTTGCTGTTCTGCACCATATGGTGATGGGTCAGAAATGAACCCAGGAGTCCCAGGGCCCTCAGTTATGGTCCTCCTCATAGTCCCAATAACAGAGGTACAGAAGATCATTACAATGGGAAACGTTAGCAGTTGAATGAAGTAGAAAGGGTGAAGGTACTGAAGAAAGCAAATGTTTGTGTCCTTGGACAGAGGGAGCTTACAATTCTTCCTCCCCAGCAGTTTTAGATCTAAGTTAATCACCTGAGTTTGTCTGGTTTTTTGAGACGCTTCTGCTTTGACCTTGAGGGTAATGCAGAGAAGTCTCACATTCTCGATTATTCAGGAGATCTGATGAAGGCATCACTGTGGTGCCTCTGGCTTTATAACTTGTGAAGTAGCAACAAGCCAGTTGGCAATAAAGGCCAGAACGAAAAGTCTAAAACAGAGGAGGGAAAAGATACTCCTTTCAGTTTTTGAAAGAGGCGTTAAAAGATAAAACTTTTTACCCCTCTGGTCTCTAAGCTGCTTTAAAGCTCCAGGTTTAAAACCAGCTGTTTGTTTTATAAGTAGGTGTAAACAATTGCTTCCTGTTGTTTGACTCAGAAGCTTAAATATAGAATGATGTAAAAGACTCAGAATGATTTGGGCATTCTTAATTTTTTAATTCCTTGTTCCTTTATACTTCTTAATGCACATTCTCTCTCTCATTTGTACTGCTAAAGAACAACTTTTATGTACATACGCATAAGAAAGGTGGCTTGAATGAAGAGTTTACAGCTTATAAACATTGCAATTGAATACAAATTTATTTCTGTACCTGTTAAAATACATATGTATATATCTGTTAAAAGCCTAAGCCACCTGCAGAATTGGTGTTTATATACATGATTCCTTACCTTTTGAACAGCAGATATTTGTTTGACAAAATAGAGTTGCTTGTGTACTCAGTGTTGTAGTTCTAATTCTTTTTGAAGTTACTTTCTTATTGAATAAGCCAAAGTATAACTATGTCAGTTGTTCTGTGAAAGTTTGAATTTTTGTGCAAAGATTAATATGAAGCCACTCTTAAGTGCTGAAATAATCTGTGAGGATGTGAGAATCATTTTCATGAAGACGCGACTTCAGTTAAGAACATCCCAGACGTCTCGGGTTGATTTTTAGCAAATGATTACGAATGTGCACCGTCAGTATTGTCTGCACCAGAACCCCAGGGAGGAAAGCAGTTGTGACCATGAGCAAAAAGAAAAATGAGATGGGCTTTGTAGATGATGCAGAAGATAAGCACTGGGAGGAAATGAAACCTCAAGTGATGCTGCTGGTGGTGGATGGACAGGCAACAGTCACACGAACCTCATCTGCTCGCAGTGGGAAGTGTTGTGGCTTTAGACACATCACTCTGCTGGCAATAGGACACAAGGCAGAAAAGGCAGAAAAAGTTTTGGGGATAAACAGTAGCTTTTAAGCCCAGAAAATTATTGCACTAATAATTGCACTATTGCCTCCTGTAACCTCTTTTGAAACCACGAGCCAAGTGCAGCTGTCACAAGATGAAATACAGGATTCAGGGGGAAAATTCAAGTCAAATACCTCTGTAGGCATCAAAATTGCTGTCTGTGGAACAACCTGCTGCAGAAGCTCTTTGTGATGGTTCTTATGGGTCCTCCCTGTGCCTTTTCAAATGGTGCCTGGACCCAGAGTCTTATCACCACCATGCAGATGTAAACTCAAATACCTGTCCTTGCCTTTTAGCCGTGAAATACAATGTGCTCTTTGTTGAAAGAGATTCTGATACTTTTTAAGATACCTGTTTATAAAAGTTAGCAGCTATGTTATACAGTTTCTTTTAATTAAATTTAGGTCTTTCAAATCCAGGGCTTTGGAGAGGGCAATAAATGAAAGCCGTGCATGAAACATAGTATCTCCTACATTGCAGGGCTGTTGGAATGGGAAACCTCTGAGTAGGGACTGACAGCATTTCCTCTGTTGTCTAAATTATTTTTATCTCTGGTGAACAATGATATAGTTTCATTTGTAACCATGCTGCTCTCTTTGCATTGCTCTTTCCTTACTATGATCTTTTTCTTTTTATACCTGCACAAAATGCTTCCTTGATGCTCATTGTGATATGGCAACAGAGAGCTATGCAAATAAAGGCCTTACACCAAGTGAAATATTTTATTTATGCCTGAAAGAACTTCCCCTCTTCATATTTTCCTTATGACTACTCTATAAACTAAGAGGCATGTATAGTGCATACATGCTTTGTATTTCGGAGTTTCTTTTTTGTATGGGTAGTTTGCTATGGTCGAATGTCTGCAAAGTTAACTTTGGTAGTTTTATATTTATTTATATTACTTTATTTATTATATATGCATTTTGTATTCTGAAATCCACTAGGATGTGTGTTGGTTGAAACTCTCCTGTTGGTATTTGCTGTTTGTACTGGCCCTGTGAATCTTTACTTTGAGACCGCTCTCAAAACCCTGGGAAAGACTCAGATCAGACTGCAGTAAAAATGTACAATACTGTGCTGGAACCAAATAAATCTGGCATTGGAGATGAACCAAGCAGTCACTGAGCAGAAGCTTTTGAAATCAAGACAGTTACATTTTCTTTGGGCATAGGACTGATCTTATGGGATTTTAAAGGTGCTGTCTGGAACCCAGTGCACAGAGCTCTACAGAGAGCTAGCAGGTACCGAAATATAAGACCTTGTGGACTTTGAAGAGTCCAAAAATCTTTCATTTCACAGTCTCAAAAGAACATGTGCTCATTGATCCAGTTTCTACTGTTAAAAAAACTATTTTTCAACTTTTTTTTTTTTTATGCTTTGTCTCCATTGTCTTCATATACTTCTTTAGAAATACCATAATGTAGAAAAAATATTAACTTATGTATCATAACCTTAACTATATTGATATATATTAGGTATTAAGCATTCATTTTACGTTCTTGGATATTTTTCAGATGTTTCTTTTGCAAGATTTGAGAGGCTTGTTTTATAAAGAAGCTAAAAGTCACAGGATGTGTCTACACCAACATTTTACTTAGATCGGGATCCCACTCCTGAAGCAGTTGCCCCCACTTGCTTGGCTGTGATTCATGTCGTGGAGCAGATTGGGAGTGCAAGACCAGGACTGCTTCAGGAAGATGCAGTGGAAGGATTACCTTTAAATAAAGCCTTACTAAGGTCTTATTCTTACTGAAAGTTCAGTCCTTAGGACTATGCTGGAGTAAACAGGGCAGTAAACCCCCCTGAAGCAGGAAGAGGCTTCAGCACCAACTGTTGGGGCTGTTTGCTAATGTAAACCTAGCTGAGTCCTGTGAAGATCTCAGGTTGTCATCTCCATGTGGAAAAATCAAAAGCCAGTGCTTCATGATGAGGCTCAGGGTCTTCTCTGCTTGGTGCCACTACATTTACACAGAGATTTAGATTGGATATTAGGAAAAAATTCTTTCCTGTGAGGGTGGTGAGGCACTGGAACAGGTTGCCCAGAGGAGCTGTGGCTGCCCCATCCCTGGAAGTGTTCAAGGCCAGGCTGGATGGGGCTTTGAGCAACCTGGTCTGGTGGGAGGTGTCCCTGCCCATGGCAGGGGGTTGGAACTCAATGATATTCAAGGTCCCTTCCAACTCTAACCATTCTATGAGTCTATGTGTTGTTTCGCATACTGTATTTGTGTGATTTCACACAGCATCGAGGGGGCTTCTGTGTGGCCACAGAGCACCTGCACATTGGCATTAGTGATCCCTTGTTATTACTGACACCAACAAATGCTGACCTTGAGCTTACCAGCACAGTCTCACAGGCCTATGTTACAGCTGTTCACGTGCTTAAAGCTGCAGGGAAAAAAAAAAAAAAAAAAAAAAAAAAAAAGGAATAAAATCACCTTTCTCTGAGTTTACATCAGTGCTGGGCAAGCTGCAGTCTCTAAAGATGTCTTCAGCTTTCTTACAGCAATAGGGAAAGGGATTTTTGGCTGACAACTTTGATCAAATTACCTTGTGTCCTCTACTTTAGCTGTTTGTTCTGTAGAAGCGGGACTATTGAAGAGCAAAAAGGTTAGCACTTAGGTGGCTCAATACCTGATCTTGCAGATGCAGCAGGTAATTAAACACTGGGCTTCCTGAGGTCTAGGGTGAGTGTGCAAACACCAGCTTGCCTGTGAGTGTGCAGAAATTTCCTATGAACCATTAACTACAGAGCAAGAGTCTTCTATAGATACCACAGTCATAAATAACTAAAATAAAATCCTCAGTATTTCAGAACGGGTAGTGTGTAACCCGCATAAAGCTGAGAATTTGGAAAAAAATCTTCCTTTGGGTCTTTTCATGAGCTGAAATTAAGCATTAAAGATATTTGCTTCTAAGGGGAGATCCTGGCTAAAGGTGCCCCCCAGTGCCTTCAAACGAGTATGGGAGCACTCAAATGTAGGCATGCAAGAAGAGGAGACTTGTATTCTCTGCCTCTGTGGGATGATGATGCCTGGTCAGTGCCTATGGATTTTCTGTATGATTCCTTTTATTTTTATTTCAAGAGAAGATGAGAAGGGGAGCAGTGAGTTCTCATGCTGCTTTTAAACCTGTATTGCGGTTCACTGCGTCACTGCTGAAATCTTACGGACAACCAAGATTTGTTGGCGATGGGTGACAGATAATTTGCAGAAATGGTGGGCCAGGAGGTGCTCTCCTCTCCTGCTTAGAAGAAAATGTT
This sequence comes from Pedionomus torquatus, assembly GCA_013398155.1. Classification (NCBI taxonomy): domain Eukaryota; kingdom Metazoa; phylum Chordata; class Aves; order Charadriiformes; family Pedionomidae; genus Pedionomus; species Pedionomus torquatus. The sequence continues at coordinate 60,450 of VZRU01006933.1, read as the reverse complement.
CAGCCTGTGGATAGGACAGTGTGTCTGTCATTGTGTGGTGCTTTCTCAAGGGCAGGATGGGAATTTAAATGAAAGCGATGTCAGAAGTTGAGACCTCCCATGAGGGAGTGCTCGCGGCCTTGGATCATTGTTGTAGTCAGTTTAAGATTATGATTATAGAATCATAGAAATGTCTAGGTTGGAAGGGACCTTTCAGATCATCTAGTTCAACCGTCAACCTAACACTGACAAAAACCATCCCTAAACCAACTCTCTAAGCAGCGTGTCTACCCATCCTTTAAATACTGCCAGGGCATTTATTGTCAGTATTGGTACAAAAGTGAAAGTCTCAATATGAACCCAGACCAACCCAGCTAATTTTTCTATGTACATGAGTAGGGTGTGCAAGGCACATCCCCCCGAAACAGTTGCGTCTGCAGGTGGACACCTCGACTGGTTTAACTGTTTATTATGATGACCTTTTCTATCTTAGAGATGAAGGTAAAGGTGAGGTGCAGTACAGGGTGTTAGAATCTGCTTGAGCTTCTCCAGCTGTGTTTCAGTCAGCGCAGGCTTACTTGAGCTTGGATGTGCATTGAGCTCTTATTTTAGGTTTTATATTGTTCTTCAAAGAACTGGCTTTAAAGATTAATTAGGGCAAGGGGAAGAGAGAGAGAGTGTGTGCCTGCAAGGGAAAATGTGACTGTGAACCTAGCATTAGAGCACTGACCTGAAAGGAGGGAGAGAGGAAGGAAAGAGGGGTTTGAAAAGCATTCATAGTGGATTCTTTGAAGAGTAAGTATGATTACTCTCCTCTGAGGGAGGAATATAGAGCTAATATATATGTGCTTGCTGAGGTACTGTGTGATTACATCATGGGATTAGCAGTCAGGTTCCAGTCATGTAGATGCTAACAGCTGTATCTCATCTGATTTAGCGTGGATGCACATCCTGAGAAGGATTATCCTTCTCAGTTGCATTGAAGAAGAAATAGTTGTGTGGCAATTTGCTGTCACTGATACACACATGGGCTGTTGTAGGCTGCTGTAACAGGCTTGCTTGAGATTCATTACCGAAGGTCATTCACGGTGGCAGCGTATTTGCCATGGAGCTGGGGCTGCACAAGTCATCAGCTTCATGTGAGATGGGGATTTGAATCAAAGGGAGCTCGACTGATGCACACAAAATGAAATGGGGAGATACAGGTGTTGTGAACTCCAGCTGTAGTTCTCATCATTCAGACTGGATTTTTTTTCCCTACATCTTCCAAAGCAGCCTTTTCTCGAAAACATACCAAAATAAGTTATCACTACAGCAATTATATTTTTCTTATCTCTATTCTTCAGCTCACAGAAGTATCGGATATAAGGGATTTTGAGGGGAGGGGAGCAGGTTGGGGAGAAAAGATGAGTCTGAAAATATTGAAATGGTAAATAACTATTTTGAAAAAATTACTTCATCTGTGGATTGAGACAAGAAGTCATTTCTCTCCTTTGCAGCAGAAAAGAGCTTTCAGTGTATGTTCTTGCCCTTCAGTTGTTCTCCCTGTGGACTATTGTGTATTAAAAAGAAGCATGTTTTTGCTGCATATCCCAGATGATTGCACTGGAAACAGCTTGTTTCATGGCATAGTGTTTTTTGTTTAATACCTTTTTTATTCCAACAGGAAATATGGGATGTATAAAATCAAAAAGGAAAGAGAATCAGCATGGAGATGGGCTAGATTTGAAGAATCAACCAGTACGTAAAACTGAACGAACTATTTATGTGAGGGATCCAACGTCCAATAAACAGCAAAGGCCAGTAAGTAGATAGTCTCAGGGGAGAATTCCAGTAGCAAGATCAAAGCATGACTGGCATAACTTAAATTTCAATCCAAAGCACATGCATGAAGAAATTCAAATGATCATTAATACACAATTGGGCTCTTAGTGTTGTGCAGTTCACCCTCAATGAATAATTGCTTAAAGAAATAAAAAACAGAAATTGGTGATTTGTTACTTAATTACTTTGTTATGTTTGTCATAGTTTTCTGCATGAAAACTCTAATCCTTCTTGGAGATGCTTGACCTAGATGCAGCTATGTCTGTAGAAGAATGCTAGGTGACTTCAGAAAACCTGAAGGCGTTTAGAACCATTTTTAAAAGCATCAGAGTTGGGGTTTTGATAACTATGGGACCCAGGTGTTGATTATTCCATTTAAAAATGTTGAGATAATCATGGGCGGTTCTTTACCAGCCTTAGTCGACTTTTCTTTGACTCCCTGAAGGCCACTACTCGATGTGGCACCAGAGGAACGGAATGGAGGGTAAAGGAGTGCAGGGAGCAGCCCTGTGCCACAGGAGGAGCAGCAGGTGGTTCTGCCTGCCGTTAGCTGGGAAAGGGGAATCCCATCAGGTACCAAGTAGGTTTGCTATCTGCAGAGTGACTGGTACCTTTTTTCCGTGCCTCTGTGAGTGAGGGGCACCCTTTTCTCCCCTCTCACCAGATGACATGGTGGGCTCATGTCTGTCGACATAGACGTATCACAGAGTATCATTTGCATTTTTTTAAAAATTGCTTCTTTTGTCTTGCATAATCTTAGCAGTGGAACCGTGCTTTCAGTTCTTTAGCATGACAGCTTCATGTCAGTAACTGTCCTGTTAAAGTTCATAAATCCCCATCAGCAGAAGTCACAAAGCTGTGAAATTCCTCCTCACAGCTTGTGTCACACCTTCCCAAGGTCTGAGCTGCTCAGTTCAAAATCTGCTGGGGACTTTCTATATTTTTGTCCTTTGAAGAATGGGAAGAGGTTGGAGCATTTCCTTATAATTTAAGACATATGACACCAAATCACCCGAATAACGCGTAATTGTAATGTAAAATCTTCACAAAGATCTAAAACTGCTTAATTAAAGACATATTTTATTGTAGGCAAATCAAGAAGCACAGCTCTTACCGGGACAGAGGTTTGTCACTGAAGGTACGTTTTCATGGGAATGTTACTGCTGTGTGCAGTGCCCGTGTCACCCTGCAAAGTAATGCAAACCTGTCGTTGGCTTTTTGCCTTTGCAGATCCAGAGGAGCACGGAGTCATTGTGGTAGCTTTGTACCCCTACGATGGCATTCATGAAGATGACCTGTCCTTCAAAAAAGGAGAAAAATTGAAAGTTATTGAGGAGTAAGTATGACAGTACCGATTATATTGCAATTTTTCTTTGGACTCATCTAATCCCCCCCCCCCTTTTTTTTTTTTATATCCTACTCAAAACATGAATGTATGGATGGTAAGAGAGCTCCCTTACATGTGGAAACACAAATGCACGTGGAACTGCTGCTAGGTCTTAGCAGCTGCCCTTGATAACATTGACCAGACGTTGATCTGGTGGAGCCAATGGCTTCTAAGGGGGCTTGAGTTCAGAGGAAAGATGCTGCTTCTCTCTCCAGTGCAGCCAAAGCTCTCAGCATGGTAGAACCCAAATGACACTTCATAATTTTCCTTTCTGGTGAATACTAGTGTTGTTTCTGTTTTTCAGGCTGGGGGAATGGTGGAGAGCAAAGTCTCTCACGACGAGGAAGGAAGGCTTCATTCCCAGCAACTACGTAGCAAAAGTAAACACCTTGGAAACAGAAGAGTGAGTTCTCCCACGCTCTGTATCCTGGCCAACTACTTCTTCACCCTGGTGGTGTGTCCTTTGGGGGGGAAAGAAAGGGTTCTAACTCTGAGAAATATTTTTCAGATGGTTCTTCAAAGACATAACCCGAAAAGATGCTGAAAGACAACTCCTGGCTCCTGGAAATAGTCCTGGATCTTTCCTTATCAGAGAAAGTGAAACATTAAAAGGTAGGCTTTGGGGTGGGTTACTTTGGGATTGATAGAGTTAAAAATGTACAGACTATCTTCACAAAACTTGGCATCAAATGGCACTGGGTGTGGAGGAGTCCTAGCACGTTCTATTGTGTGAATTTTCTGCAGTTCATTAGGAGTGAGAAGGATGAGAAAATCACCAGGAAAAGAGAGTTACAGGTTGACACCCAAAGCCAAGATAGGAAAAACCCCCAAACACCTGTGTGATTACACTGACAAGACCAAGAATGAATGGAGACATCTTTTCCCTTCCTAATGTTTGTGATTACTTTATTGAAGGACACTTTTCATTATAAACAGTAGATGCTGCATTTTGTAATCTTCTATTATTGGGTCTGTAGCCATTGCTACAAGGTTTAAAATGTAGTTAGTTCACAATAAGGGTTTTACACTTCTGCACTTCAGTGGGATTTTTTTCCAAAAGCTTTCCGGTAAAGGCTTCTGCCGTAGACAGAGCAATTTGTACTGAGAAGTTTAATAAGGTCTCCAGAGTCTTCGGATGGGACTTTCAGCAAAGTACTAGGAGGTTCTACCCCAGCTTCTGGACTTTGGCAGCAGCCTGACTGCATTCTCCAGCTGGATATTCCAACACAATCCTCCAATGCTGAATCCTTCGGATTCATGAGGATGCATGAATTGCTTCAGCAGGTTGTATGTCTGTCCTCTCCAGAGGTGTAGTTTTTGTGGCCCTAACAGATTCTTGATTAGGTAGCTCTCTGTAACGGGCCCATATAATCTTTTCTGTACTCTCAAATGAAGACTCCTAAGTGAAGTTCTCAGTACAAGACTTCTAAATTCAGCATAGGCTACTGAGACTAAGGCCAAGTATCCCCAGAATATTTCTTTTGGGATCTGTATGTTTGAAGAGAGAAGGGGGTGAGGTGGTTTCTTATCCTTTGAAAATGAACAAGAAGAATTGTGCAAGTGGAAGAAACAAAGAGTGCTGTACTTTAGGGTAGATGCTCTCTGGCCCCATCTTAAATCCCAGCTGAGGTCGGGCTCCCCAGGACTAAGAGCTCAGCACTCCCTCCCATGCACCTTAAGCCCTCTCCAAGCTATCCTTTCGCTTGGCCTGTGACATCTGGTGTGGTTTTTTTTCCAAAAAGCCAATTTCTGAATACCAGCTTCTACCCGAGGAGTGTGACAGCCCTGGCCTTGATATCCCAGCCAGTTCCACCCATGCAAGGGAGATTTTTCTGCAGGAGTGGGCGTTGGACGTGAAGCTGTCTGGCTTATGGAACTCCTAACTTTGTTGAATAAGATCGAAAAAGAAAGTGTGACTGTAAGCATTTTGGTGACCGGTTCAGGAGCAGCTATTGGCTAACTTCCTCCTGTTGGTTGCACAATGATCTTTGAAGAAATAAGGGAGTAAAAAATGAAACAGATAAAAAGGTGACTTTGTTAGGCTCAACAGTATACACACGGACACTGTAGACTGTTGCTATCTGTTAATGATCATTCTTTATCCACAGGCAGCTATTCCCTCTCCATAAGAGACTACGACCCACAGCATGGCGACGTTATCAAGCACTACAAAATTAGGAGTCTAGACAATGGAGGATTTTACATCTCTCCAAGAATAACTTTTCCCAGCATCAATGATATGATCAAACATTATCAAAGTAAGTCAAATCAGTTAGTGGATTACTTAGTAGAATACAACCATTACTTCCTGCGAAGGAAAAGAGATATTTTCTCATTTTGTTTCAAACCTTTTCATCTTATGTTTGTTTGTTTTCTAAATAATTCGGGCATGCATGTTATCAAAGATAAAGCACAACTGGTTGGAACCCAAGTAATGTCGTTATCATTTTTAGACCTAATGCTGCTTGCTCTGTGGTGTGCCATTGTGAAATAAAGAATAGCTTTGTAAAACGCTTCATCAAAGTTACGATGATGTGAAACTACACTAAGAATTGACTGCATTGTAAATAAGTAAACTCTGTATTCGAAAGTAAATTAGTATTCCCAATTAACAGAAGTACATATAGACATATGTATGTAGTATATATATGTCTATAAAATACATATAGTGTATTTATATTATATAGTATATAAATACACATAGTGAATATCTTCTTGTGGTGGTGTGTGGAATTGGTTTTATTTATCCTATATTTTGGTTGTTTGCTTATTGTAAATGGCATTTTGAAGAAAGTAAAATACCATTGACTTCAAAGAAAGAAAATTATACCCACATAGAATATACACATTTATTAAAAAAAAAAAATAGTGGGAAGAGGAGGAAGGGACAGGTTTCTACACATGTTTTAGCTACAAAAGTGACTTTTCATTCTGTAAAACTTGTGGTAGGATAGCTCAAAGATATGTGGTTTTAGTCATGTATCTGGGAAAACAGAGGAAATTAAAAACGTAGGACAGAAAATCACACAGTGATTTATCAAAACCACGCTGAGGTCTTGGACATGAGGTTTCTCTGAGCTGTTAGACATGTGTGGTACATATTTGGCACAGCTGGAAAACCTGAGAAATAGTCTACATTTGTATTGAAGTTGTAGATGATCTGTGTCTGGAGGAAAAAAATAATTGTGACCTACTTATGCTTCCATGCACATGTGTCTGAAACAATGCAATAAGAAATTTAATGACAAATTCAGAATACAACTTCTAAGCCTGACTCCTGTGTGCATCTTCATCAACATATTGATAGTAAACAGATCTTATATTTTATTTAGTCGGTACAAATTGTACTAAAAACCCCTTAATAATCTGATGGTAACCAGATGTTTAGGACACTTCTTTAATAAATTTGTCTCCAAATACCAAATCTCAGTTGAGAGGTGCTTAAAGTTATGTGAAAGCACCAGAAAGGTTACATTTTCATCAAAACACCAAATTATTTTAAATATCATTTTGAGCACACACTTGCAATTAAGAAATGTTTGTCTAAGTCATGGGGCACAGAAGTATAAGAAATGTTGTATTTTGTTTTTCCTTTGAAAAACAGAGCAGTCAGACGGCTTATGCAGAAAGTTGGAAAAAGCTTGTATTAGTCCCAAGCCTCAAAAACCATGGGATAAAGACGCATGGGAAATTCCACGGGAATCAATTAAATTAGTGAAGAAACTTGGAGCTGGTCAGTTTGGAGAAGTTTGGATGGGTAAGTTCATTCCTTCAGGAAGCATATTTAAATCTGCTGAAACAAGCATTATTTCAAGAGACCTTTAGAATAATTTGGACTGATAATCTTGTATAACAGCACAGTCAGGCCCAGAATATACCTTCTTGTGAGGAGCAAGGATTTGTGAGGGGGAGGATATCTGACATAATGGAACAAATCCTTTGCTGCCTTTTGAAGGAAAAAAGAGGACTGCAATGTAGAGGATTGAAGGAAACAGTGGGTTTTTTGGTTGTGTTTGGGGGGAGGTAGAAGGTTATATTTAAATGTGACTCCTGGTTCTTGCAATCAGTGGGCATCTCAGGACTTTGTTTCAAATCATTAAGCAGTAAAGAACCTGAAATGGAAAGAAATCATGTCTCTTAGTGAATTATCTATACAGTTTATATTCTTTCTTGGTAAAGAAGAGGCTGCAATGTAATGCATGGGACCACTATACTGAGTGAAAAATGGGGACGCTTATAATAGAATCATAGAATGGTTAGAGTTGGAAGGGACCTTAAGGTCACCGATTACCACCCCTCCTGCCATGGGCAGGGACACCTCCCACCAGACCAGGTTGCTCAAAGCCCCATCCAGCCTGGCCTTGAACACCTCCAGGGATGGGGCATCCACAGCTCCTCTGGACAACCTGTTCCAGTGCCTCACCACCCTCACAGGAAAGAATTTCTTCCTAATATCCAATCTAAATCTCCCCGCTTCCAATTTAAAACCATTATCCCTTGTCCTATCATTACTCTTCCTGACAAAGAGTCCCTCTCCAGCTCTCCTGTAGCTCCCTTCAGATACTGGAAGGCTGCAATAAGGTCTCCCCAGAGCCTTCTGTTCTCCAGGCTGAACAGCCCCAGTTCTCTCAGCCTGTCCTCGTAGGAGAGGTGCTCCATCCCTCTAATCATCTTAATCCAAGATTCTTGCCTGCCAGCAAGCTGGTGAGAAAGTAGGTGACTTCTGTAGTAAGAAGATTAGAGATCGATCACTCTGTGCCTTGAACTACCATGCAGGTCCCCAGTAATGAAAGTGTCATAAGACTTACCAGTTGTAAATGTTAATATATACCTGGCAAAAAAATGGTAGCATTAATTATTAGAAACATAATTAGCTTTGCTTATAAACAGTCTTATTTTCTCAGCCTCAGTGACTTCCTGTGCCAAGGGGCTATGACCACTCTCTAATCACATTCTGCAAAAATATTTAATCCGCTTGCTTTTGAAATACTCTCTATTCAGGGATCCAAGTAGCCTTTGGGAGTTCCATAGTGCATGTTCTTTGTGCTATTTGTTACTTAAATGCTTGTTGCTGTTTACCATCTTATTTGAGCTAAACTATAGTTTTCTCCCAAAGTCTTGATTATGGGTTTTTTTGGGGTTTTTTTGGGGCCAGAACATTGTCTCAGCCGTTTCTTGAATCCCTTTTAGGAGGTTATATCTGAATAGTAATAAATTTTTTATTATAATGATGGAACGTTTTTGCTTTGGTGGGGATTTTTAGTTGTTTGGGGTTCCTTTTGGCTTTTAAACAAGATTCCACAGGCAGGGCATTTCTGAACAACGTAATAGTGTTTCCCAAAACTTATGAGAGGGCACAAAGCTATGAGTGGGTCTCTGACGCCACTCAGAGTGTGGCAGGCTAATGGGAATGTCTTTGCTTTGAAGAGATGCTCTCATTTAGAAAAGTAAAGAGCAGAGGGGTGTTGTTTGGATGGCAAATTGCACACCCAACTACAGTGCCAATCAGAAAGCTTTAATTCAGTCACAGATGCAGTCTTTTGATATAAATCATGTAAACAAAGCAAACAATGCATCTCTATAATGCAGCCAAATTCAACCTTTTATCTGCCTTCACAAGAAAAGGCTTACGAAACCCTCCAGCTATGATATAGATGAATGACAATTTATATACCAGTTAAGACAAGCATCAGCCAGCATGCAGGTTTTTTTTTTCCATCTAATAAACCAGGGCAAGAAATGTTTAACCAACACTGAAACACAGTGAGACTTCACAGCAGAAGTTTATCGCCTGCTTGAAAATGTAGATCATTTTGGGAAGTGACTACTTCTGCACATGCACACACAAAGGCATAAAAGTTTAAAAGGGTGTTTCTGGTTCAAGATGTTTCCTCTTGTTTGTGTCATTACTTCAACATCTAAATTGGGCCTAACCCCTGCATCTGAACTGCCGCACTGTGAGAAAAATTAATGTACTGTGAAAGCGATCGCTGCGTTTCCACTTCTCCGCTTTCTTTCTGAAGCGAGAGAAGGTGATTTGCATGGCACACGGGTCCTCTTGAATCAGGAGCCTGGTTAATCTTAGAACCAAGGAAGCTCAAGCTGGAAGAGATGTACAGGGTCAGCTGTGCAGTGTGGGGAGGCAACAAACACTCTGGATTGTAATGATCAACCAGGGGCAGCAGGAATTATGTAGAGGTGCTGAGAAATAACCTCCTTGTTATGCTCTCCTGTTTAGAGAGCAAGTTGTTATGTCTCTCCTCATATAGAGCAAAATGATGTTTCAGCAGTAGTGTGAATTAGAGAGAAATAGTGTTCTGTGGTTTAATTACTAATTAAACTTCTTGATAAAGGGTACTTAGAGTTGTGGTTTCAGAGGCAACAGTGTCCTGTTCAGAGAGACTGGGCTCCCCAAGAAAAGAGATACTGAAGAAAGACCAGCAAAGGGCCACAAGGATGATGAAGGGACTGGAGCATCTTTTCTGTGAGAGAAGACTGAGAGAGCTGGGACTGTTCAGCCTGGAGAAGAGAAGTCTCAGGGGGATCTCATCACTTTATATAAATACCTGAAGGTAGAATGCAGAGGATGGAGCCAGGCTCTTCTCAGCACTGCCGTGACAGAACCAAAGGTGATGGGTACACCATTGCCCAGAGAGTTTGTGGAGTTTCTGTCATTGGAGATAGCCAAAAGTCAACTGGACAGAGTTCTGGACAACCAGCTCTGGGTGGCCCTGCTTGATCAGGGAGTTGAGGCCACATGCCCTCTAGAGGTCTCTTCCAACCTCAACCCTTCTGTGACGCTGTGTTCTGTGGGAGGACAGAAACAATACTGTTACTGCAATGTGCCAGCATATCTTTTATAGTCTTGTCTTTCTGATTTGTCCATGAGTACTCTTTGGGTTTCCAAGTTGACATCTTCCTCTTGCACATTTTGGAGGGAGTTAGCTTATGTTACTGGAGGACTAAGAAAACCCAAAGAACAAAAATCAAACTCCCATATTCTCCAAGCACTCGGTTGTGCTTGTGTGTGATCTGTGTGGAGGATCAGTGTCACTTAGGAAGTGGTCAGGTGGGTGTAATAGGATGCAGAGAAGCTGCTGTTCCTCAGTCTCTTCTCCAGTGAGCATCTCAGAAATACTGTACCTACTGCAATAGACATTATCTGGCTTCTGACACTGTCATACCTCTGTAGTTCAAACAAGTTGTTCTCAGTATAACCATTCAGGGAAGTACTGTGAAAGCAGAGGAAGGAGAAAGCTACATCTTGTAGCTTGTTCATGAAGTTCTTTCATCTTCAGTCCTTTTTCTTCAGACTGTTCAGTCTGGAAAAGACTGAGGGGGGATCTTATCAATGGTTATAAATACTTAAGGGGTGGGTGTCAAGAGGATGGGGCCAGTCTTTTTTCAGTGGTGTCCAGTGGCAGAACAAGAGGTAATGGGCACAAACTTGCACATAGAAAGTTCCATCTCAACATGAGAAAAACTTCTTCACTTTGAGGGTGGCAGAGCACTGAAACAGGCTGCTGAGAGAGGTGGTGGAGTCTCTGTCTCTGGAGACATTCAGAACCTGCCTGGACACATTCTTGTGCAACCTGCTCTAGGAGGACCTGCAGGGGGCTGGACTAGATGATCCCCAGAGGTCCCTTCCAGCCCTATATCATTCTGTGATTCCTTGGAGATCTGGTCAGAACTGATAGGCTCATTCTTGTTATTGTCTGTTATAAATTCATGTCATGGCTCAGGCTGATTAAGCCAATGCAAGAATTTGGTGGCAACCTAGGTGTCCAGGTTGCCAAACCTGGACAGTATTTTTACTCTGTCAAAATAATTATAATCAACTCCAAAATAAATACCTGAAACACTAATAATTTTTGGAGGATTCTGTTCTAACATATAGAGAACCTCTCTGTAAGACACCATGACATTCCTCAGGCTTGCATACCATTGCTTGCATCGTGTGCCATTTTTAACAGCATAAACTGCAGACAGATTTGCTTCCTGCCATGGTATGAAACGGGTTTTGACCGTGGAGTTCAGTGCACCTGGGCAGCTTCTTTAGTGATGTGATGAACCAGAGTAGCACTGCAACAGGAGCAGGGTCTATGTTTTATGCATTTTTGTTTCTAGTGTGCACTGATATGATGTGAACCATAGTGCTCTGGGGTATTAATAATCCATGAAAGGAATCCTCAAGCAGAGCTAAGAGAAAAGTTAACAAGCCAAATGGAGCCATTATGGTGTATTTTATTCATGAGGCGCATTCTGCTTGCATCTCGGGTGTAAACGATTCTTTCATTTGGTAACTCCCAAATTAGGATATACATAACACATATTCTGGAGGTGTATTTTCTTATGCAGCTGTTAGAAGAATCAAAGACTTCAAAAATGAACCAAGAAAACTTGCCAGCACATCTCATCGATATCACAAATACTTTTTTACAGTATGGGCATGAGCTGAAAGTCAGTTGCAAAGAATGTGATTTTTACATCAGGTGCTGTAGACGTAAGCAAGAACTTCATTGCTTGCCTATCTTATTTAATTCATGTTTAGGCATCAAACTGACCATATGCTCATTTATATCATGTGGCGAGGACTACTGTGACACAGCGAGTGCTGGGTTTACACCCAGAGCCAGGTTCCGTTCAGCCAAGGCAGGTGTTAGTGAATGGTTTGGAGCCCCAGGGGCTTTACAAAGCAAGGCTGATGCAGTGCTGTAGCCACTCCTTCCCACAGCAAAAATAAATACTTAAGGGGTGGAAGTGCTGTTCCCGCTTCCTTCCCTGTGTGTCACTGGAAACCCCTCTGCAACGCAGATTGAACATTAAATTTGGTGTCACTCACTGAAACACTTGGAGGTCCCTCTGCCCGTACAAAGGCTGTGGTTTCTTACTTGTACAGTACAAGAGTTGCCCGCAAAGCAGATACTCTTTATGGAAACCAGCACAGAGGTTCTCATGGTAATCATAAGTGACCTGCCATGGGAACTATCACTTTGTTCAGATGGGGTGGTATAGACGCATACTAAGTGATGCTGCCTCCTCCAGGTCTGTCTAGCCTCATATCCTAATATAATCCTCCCCCATGTTCTTACTCTGCTACTTCAGGCTCTCAGGCCATGGGACTTTTCTCCCAGATGGTGAGGTGGCATCTGCTTAGCTAAAAGGTAGGGACTTGTGCTCTGTGAGGGTTCAGTTCTGGCATGGTCCTCAGCCCATGGCAAGCTAATGCTGGTTTTGCTTGTAATGGGTGAGGGAAAGAGGTGACAAATTACAGTTTTGCCAGACTGTCAAGGGTGCATTTTTTTTACAAATGCCATTGTGTGTGCTCATAGAGTTCGTGACAAACTTTCTTTGGTGTTTGGTGTCCCATCCCTCCCAATAACCGATGAAAGAGGAAGAGTGTGGCCAGTAGGTTCAGGGAGGTCATTCTCCTCTTCTGCTCTACACTGGTGAGAACACAACTGGAATACTGCATCCAGTTCTGGGCTCCCCAGTTCAGGAGAGACAGGGAACTACTGGAGAGACTCCAGCATAGGGCAACAAAGATGATCAAGGGATTGGAGCATCTCCCTGATGAGGAAAGGCTGAGAGAGCTGGGACTCTTTAGCCTGGAGAGGAGAAAGCTGAGGGGAGACCTTATGCTTGTAAGTATCTGAAGGGTGGGTTGAAGGAGGATGGAGCTGGTCTCTTTTCAGTGGTTCCCAGTGACAGGATGAGGAACAATGGGCACAAGCTGGAACACGGGAAGTTTCATTCACAAATGAGGAGAAACTTCCTTAGGGTGAGGGTGTCAGAGCACAGGAACAGGCTGCGCAGGGAGGGTGCAGAGTCCCCTTCTCTGGAGACCTTCAAGACCCGCATGAATGCAGTCCTGAGTGATGTGCTCTGGGCTATCCTGCTTTAGCAGGGGATTTGGACTAGATGATCTCTAGAGGTCCCTTCCAACTCTGACAATCCCATGATTCCGTGAAATAAATGAACATGAGAGAAATCAGGATCAAATCTCTGTACTGCTCTCATCAGCTAATTTGCTTTGTGTTACCACCAGAGGGTTAGGGTAGACTTTTTTTCTGCCAGAAAGCATCAGTATCACTCAGGTGTAGCAATGTCAACTTTCCACAAGTAGAACCCTAGTTCAATGAATCTCTTGAGGGAGTCTGAAATTCTACTACATGGTTAATGTTAAGTGTGTTGGTCACAGTTGCTTCACAGAAATAGTGATATTAATTGATAATGTTCAGTAGAGTACTCACAAACATGAAGTAGTACTAAGTGCTCTGCTTTATGGTATGTGATGAATTTTCTTAAGCACAAAGAGATGCATTTAACATATGGTTCTTTTCTAGTGGGTATAAATTGTATACTTGAGCTTTGACAGCAGAATTTGAGCTTTAGTTGTCATTTTTTATTATTAGATCATCCTGATAACATCATTATTATGTCTGGACCTGACTGCAGTTGGAAAAATACATTTAATAATCATGGAGGTGAATAATTTGTGATAGAGACAGTGGCTTTTCCCAGATGATAATCCTTCTTTGAGAAAGGTGGTGGAAAACTGCAATGGTTAGAGCAATCACTTTACATCCAGAAATTACCTCCCTGCTTTGCCACTGATTTCTTAAGTTAAGATGATAAATAGTACAAGGAAACTGTGGACTCAAATTTAGAGGGGTAGCCACTGTGGTCATACTGTCTGGACTGTTGCTGAATAAGGAAATAAGGTTATTTCATTGAGTGATTAATGTTTTAATCTCTTCCAAGAAATATGTCTGCAATGTTGAAATGGGTATAGTGGGGGACCAAAGGCTGGGGATTGATATTGCTGAAGCATTCTGTAAATCCTAAATAGTTGGAAGAATTTGTATTTATATCCCTCTCTTCCCCCCCACCCCCTTTCTTTTTAAAATTAAATGACTTCACAAGATAAGCTTTAGGATCAGTGCTCGCTATTGGTTTTTTAACGCTATTTAACATTTATTTAATGTTTGCAAACAATTAAAGCACTGATTTTCTCTTCACTGATAGCTGCTTTTTATATAATTAGAGTATTACATTAGAAGTTTTGATAATCAGAGAATTGAAACAGTTACAGTCTCTTCCACTCTTGCACGGGCTATGTGATAAGGAGTTATCATGTTTTAAATCTTGCTCAGAGGACTGCGGTCCTGGCAGCATATTTTTGTTGGTCATGAGAACGCTCGTTCGATTGCACTTTCCCGTAATGCCCTGAGTACAGAGGGTTACAGAGAGGATTATCAGCATGAGGCTGGCATGCATAAAATGATTATAGTCATGGTATTTAAAGATGCTCCAGAATCTTGAAAGCAATCCCTGGACTCTGTTAGATTCTGAGACAATTTATGTGGGCATTCTTACAACATCTCTTGACTCTTTATGGGCTACCTGTCCCATACGAAGTAAAAACTTCATGAAGTGAGATAATTTGCTGTCCTTATTTCTTTTTTTTTTTTTTTTTGAATGATTTGTTTTTAAAAATAGGGGGG
>VZRU01006933.1:33993-45742 GCA_013398155.1 Pedionomus torquatus | reverse complement strand
TTAGATGATTGATTTCTAAAAATAGGGAGTGGATTCTTTTTCACCGCAATGTTGTATCAATTTCATAGCAAAAAGGAATTTTTGTGTAAATATTTGTGCTACAGCTGGCGCTTGCTCTCAGACTCTTAGCTATTACTGGAATCCAACCTCACCTGCTTTTACAAATTCCTAGTAGTCGGGCCGCCGTGTGGCACAGTGACTGCCAGGGCACTCATCGTATTCCCTCATTTTAGGTTACTATCATAATAGTACGAAAGTGGCCGTGAAGACTCTGAAGCCTGGAACGATGTCCGTGCAAGCCTTCCTGGAGGAAGCCAACCTCATGAAAACACTTCAGCATGATAAGCTCGTCAGGCTTTATGCTGTAGTGACCAAAGAAGAACCTATTTATATTATTACAGAATTCATGGCTAAAGGTGAGAACCAGATTGGATCTGCAAGCAATGTTTTAGTAAACTCTTCTGTTTCTCATAAATCAATCCCCTTTCTTTATAAAAGAAGGAACAAAGAAAAGGAAAACTTGGGATTTTAGTGTTAATTTTTTGAATGCTCATGAAGGAGCACCTATCCTAGAGGAGGGATGGGGATTGAATTTTATGATTCATTGCTGTATTTGTGAAATAAACTACTTTTACAGTCTTCTTAAATGTTAGCATTTTTAACTGTTTCAGGCACAAAGCATAACCCACCAAATAGCTCTGGTCCCTTGGTTCCCTGCCCAACTTTTGTGTCTGTTGTCATAGCAAAGCAATTAAAACAAACCTTAGAAATTGCCTTACGTAGCCTCTGAATCGATAAATAAATGTGTAATAATGTGAGTGGTCACATAAGGATGGCTGTACGACCAGAAAAGGACCACCTTTGCTAGAGCATTACTCCACAACAGAAGTGAGGTTTCCTTCTCAGATTGTCTTGGGTGGCAGTTTCACTTGTTTCGTTCTGCTCGCAAGCAATCCCGCTGATGACTTCAGAAACAAGCGTGGAGGCACTTGTTCTTTATGGCTTGGGAAGGATTGATACGTGTGGTTCTCCTAGACAGCTTTCCTGATATTCCAGAGACCGGGGTACTTACCAAACTCACCACTCGACCACATCGTGGTCTGATGGGAGTTTTCCACACCCAGGAAAATGGCAAAATTTGGGATGCCTGACATGCTGACTTGGATGTGACGTTGTTAAGTCATGTAAAGAGACTGCCTCACTGCAGTCAGCTTGAAAACACATCAAAGCGCTTCACTGGGAAAATTTTGTGATCCAGGAAATAAAGGCATGACCTTTATTTTGGTAATCAGCTTCGCTGACTTGATTTTCCCTCTGTTGTCACAGGAAGCTTGCTGGATTTTCTGAAGAGTGATGAAGGAGGTAAATTGTTGCTTCCAAAGCTGATCGACTTTTCTGCCCAGGTAAATTTTAAGAAATACGCTGAAAATTAATGGTGTTTATGGTCTGAAACTCACGCTGGGTGTTTTGGATTTTTTTTTTTTCCCTCATTAAGAAAGAATTTAATTTTCAAATAAGTTTTGGTGTCAGTAAATAAGGTTACTTGAAAGGAGGGAATTGGGTAAAAGAGGTTTCAAAGGGAGTATGCAAAGTTAGGCTTAAGTATTGGCTGCTGCAGTGTTGTGCAGCCAGTTTCCTCCATGAAGAGGCTGCCCTCAGCATGGGTGGCTCTGGGTGGAAAGTGTAAGTTCGAGTTTGTGAGTTTGTGCTTATGACATTCTTTCAGTGTTAAATGTATCCTTCCAGTATCTGAAGGGAGCCTATGGGAGAGCTCTTTGTCAGCAAGTGTAGTGATAGGACACGGGGTAATGGTTTTAAATTGGAAGAGGGGAGATTTAGATTAGATGTTAGGAAGAAATTCTTTCCTGTGAGGGTGGTGAGGCACTGGAACAGGTTCCCCAGAGAAGCTGTGGCTGCCCCATCCCTGGAAGTGTTCAAGGCCAGGCTGGATGGGGCTTTGAGCAAGCTGGTCTGGTGGGAGGTGTCCCTGCCCACGGCAGGGGGGTTGGAACTCGATGATCTTTGAGGTCCCTTCCAACTCTAAACATTCTATGATGTTTACTTCTTAAATTGGATCATTTGGTCAAACTTTTCTTAACTTCAAGGCACTATTGTTGGTTTTAAATTCATACATAAATTATTGTGAAATAAATGAAATCTAACCAAATGATGTTTCAAGTACAAGTATCTGATTTATCCCATGTCATAAAAAGAATCTATAGAGAGAGACTCCGGGGTGACGCAGGCTTTCACACGCAAATCAAAGGTGCTGGGAGCCCAGTGTTTTGCCTCAGACAATTGCTGGAATTAGACATCTCGGGTGGCTTATGGAAAATAGAGTAAAAATTGTGGTTTTGTAAGTTGGAGTTCATGTTATTAATAGTTAATGAAGGCAGTTCTGATAATTATTGTTTCACTAACCTTCCAGGGGTTTCAATATGCACTCGAATTTGCAGACTGTTGTACTCTGTTAAACTGACTTGAAACAATTCATGAGGAAAGATGAGAAAGTCTTAAAAAGACATAATGAAACATTAGTGATTTATATCACAAATTCACTGTAAGAATATTATGTAACTATTTTATACAACTTTTGCTGTGTAAATATGAAGTTAGATATTAGGAAGCATTTATTTACCAGGAAGGTGGTCAAACCTTGAAACAGGCTTTATCGAGAGGTGATCGATACCCCAAGCCTGTCAGGTTTTAGGAAGCATTTGGACAATGTCCTTAACAACACGCTTTAAACTTTCAAAGTGGCCTGAAGTGGTCAAGCAGTTGAAGTGGATGATTGTGGAGGTCCACAACTGGAGCTATTCTATTCTATGCTATATTATATATAGCATACTGCTATATAGATGTTCTATATATCAAATAAAGGCTTTTATATAACACAGATTCAATGCAGGAGCTGATTTTGCTGTAATTTTTGGTCTAGCAAAGCTATAGGCTTTCTAAGTTTTCTGAACTGTTTTGGTAACTTGTCCTTGAGAATATAGTGGAGCAAAATCTTGGTAGATGTGGAAAACCTGCTGGATCCTAGGTCACAGCCTGGAGAGATGAGTAACAACAGGCAGAAAAAAAAAAAAAGTAACTTTGAAAATAATTTGTAAAATTCAAGGGAGAGAAGAACATCTGTGAGCAGTGACATGAAAAGAGACTCAGGATGTGGAGAGGAGCGCGCGCACGTGCTTTTAGAGCAGACCTTTTTACTGGAATTTGGGATGTTGAGTTCATTTTAAATGAATATTGTGTTTTCAGACACTTAAGGCTTAAAAAGCTTCATGAGCTAGAGAGGAACTCCAGCTGTGTACAACTTGGGTAAATCACTTCCAAGATGACAGGGGCCAGCGACTGTCAGTTACAAGGCTTTGAAGGTCAGGTCACTTGAAGTGGGCATCACTTACCACCCTGATCTGACAACAGCCTCTCAGAGCTGGTTCCTGCACTTGGCCTCGGAGGTCAGGACCTTGTGCAGCACAGGCGACATGAGAAGTCCCTTTCATCAGGCGAGATGTAGGCTATCAACAAAAATTCCTGAGAGGGAGCCATGCATGGGGTTGCAGAGTGTTCTTCAAGGAGTGTTCAGGAAGGCCTCTCTGAGGGTTTCCAGCAGCAGCCCAAACACAACTTTGGAACCAGAGGTACCAGGAATTTACTTACTGAAAGAATTCATGGGTTTTTCGACCGACTTGTGAAGAGCCCTTAATGCCACTGGGTAGTAACAGGACTGCGTGGGATAGTCTTGCAGGCTGCGTGTGGTCTGCAGACCAGAGATTTCCTTCTGACCAAAACAGATGTTCCACTGGTCTTCTCCAGCTCTGACAGTCTGAATGTTGATCGATGAATCTTTAGGGCAAGAAAGAGACAAAAAGATTTTCAAACTCTGTTGGCCTACTGCTAAGGTAAGGATAATTTTACTGCAGACCCGCCGATCGCACTTCTCCAGAGTGTAATCTGTATATAGGGGAGAACAGAAGACGTGTCTGTGTATAAGGGAGAACATAAAACGTGTCTGTGTATAAGGGAGAACATAAAATGTGTACTTCTGGTATGACTCAAGTTTCTACAAAAGGAACACTGATTTATTCTTAAAGCAATGATGTTAACTTCTCCGTACAGCCTAAAGGGGAAGAAATCTGGAGAGCTATGTTTCAGAAGAGGTTGAAAAAAAACCCCAACCAAACATGGAAGGAGGCTGATGGCGAACTACTTAAATAAGTAATTTTTTTTTGCCTTGGTGGACACACGCTTGTGCTCTTCATGACTGCCTAATCGCACCATTCTAACCAGGCAGTTTACCAGACTATCCCAGCTTCTCAGAAAGACTGAAAATGCAAAAAATGGTAGCTGAGGATTGGCTTATTTTTCCCCTCATGCAGCTCTGCTGTTGCACAAGGCTGGCCTGTTCCCAACCAGGCTACACAGGGGGCTGGCTTGTAGCCACACACACATGCGCACACCAGAGTTCTCTTGCCACAGAAGTTGCTGAAAGAACCCTGCAGAAGGGTACGTTAGCAATGGACTGGTGATACAGCAGGAAGAAAATGGGCAAGATAAGTGTCCATCTTAGTAGTTGCCACCTTTTCCAGGGGAATTGCCTTTGCCACCTTACAATGGCCTTGTCAGATATGGAGGGACTGGGAATGGGGAAGGGGAGGGAGGATGTAGTCTCTGCGACTGTCAGGGAGCTGAAAAATGAAGTGCAGGTAGTTAAACAGGAGCCCCCGGGTGAAGGCCATTTTTCAAGCGGTGTTGAAGAGCGCTGTGGGTTGGTGTTTCCATTGCCAGATTGCTCCTAGTGTTCCCCGCGCTGACTTCGTAATGTTTTTGCCTTGAACAGTCTTGAAAGAGGCCTGCATTTACAAGGGGTGAAACGTGCTGATTTTGCAAAAAGGAGAGCAAGGACTGCTCACCCAGGTCAAATAAAAACCTTTTAAAAAGATAGCACTTCTCAAGCAAGTTAAAAAATACACTCCCACTCTGCTGTACTGATTTTGCCGTTTAATTGGCTTAACATCCATGCTTACTGATCACCATTTTGGACAGTGATAGCTGAGTACTGGGGACAGGCTTTTTGATAGGGCCTGTTTCAACAGGACAAGGGGTAATGACTTTAAATTAAAAATTTAAAGAAGGCAGGTTCAGACTAGATAGAAGAAAGAAATGTTTTACCATGAGGGTGGTGAAACACTGGCCCAAGTTGCCCAGAGAGGTGGGAGATGGCCCATCCCTGGAAAGATTCGAGGTTGAGTTTTGGATGGGGCTCGGTCTAGTTGAAGATGTCCCTGCTCACAGCAGGGCACTTGGACTAAATGACCTTTCAAGGTCCCTTCCAACACAAAGCATTCTGTGATTCTATGTAATTACGCTTACATCTAGTGACTTATTTAGCATACAGCTGTGGATTCAGGATTTTAATTTTTTTTTTTTTTTTTTTTCTGTACTAACAATCACAATTTATGAAACTAGTCTTGTGGAAAGCATGGCAAAAAAAAATGCATGCTAGGAAGGTGGTCCAGCTCAGTTCCTAAAAGCAATCTGCCCTCTGAAAGAGCTGAATGTTAATTAGTGCATATGAGTATTAGCTGTGTCCTGGCGAAGATGATTTTGGCCACTAGAGATGAATGCTAGAAGTCTCTAAAGGGAGCGTGTTTACAGGAAGCTGAGTTTTGCAAACGAACCTTCAAGAAAGTTCCACCCGCTTCAGTGCAGAGCAGAGCTTCAGCCTCTCTCGTGGCAGTTGGCAGAATTGTCCTGGCATTTCTGACATGCCAGAAATGGTCGTGAGGCAAAATCTGAGCCCATGTACCTGCCTGCGTGACCACTGCTGGTGCCTGGGCAGCAGCACGGCAACCTCACCGGCTGGTCTCACAACTGCCGTACATCTAGCAGGCATTGGCAAGCGGTTTCCCTGGTTCCCCTTCCCCGTCAGCTCAGCCAGTGGGCTTGGGGAATCCAGAGATGCTGTTGGTTCCCAGTTACAAGTTGGAGGGTAAGTGAATTTCATCACTGTCCACAAGCTGTACTGCTAAATCTTGCTAATGCAGTAGGGCAAGTCAGTGCTCGTGGACATTGCCCATATTCATAGAATCATAGAATGGTTAGGGTTGGAAGGGACCTTGAAGATCATTGAGTTCCAGCCCCCCTGCCATGGGCAGGGACACCTCCCACCAGACCAGGTTGCTCAAAGCCCCATCCAGCCTGGCCTTGAACACTTCCAGGGATGGAGCATCTCTGGGCAACCTGTTCCAGCCAGTGTCTCACCACCATCACAGGAAAGAATTTCTTCCCAAGACCTACTCTAAGTCTGCCCTCTTTCAGTTTAAAACCATTANCAGGCTGAACAGCCCCAGCTCCCTCAGCCTGTCCTCATAGGAGAGGTGCTCCAACCCAATTCTCCTTGGTTGACTACAGGCAACAGCCTGGCTCGAGGAATCACGGAATGATGTGGGGTTGGAAGGGACCTCTGGAGATCATCTTGTCCCACTCCTCTGCCAAAGCAGGTCCACCCAAAGCAGGTTGCACAGGAATGTGTCCAGGTGGGTTCTGAATGTCTCCAGTGACAGAGACTCCACCACCTCTCTCAGCAGCCTGTTCCAGTGCTCTGACACCCTCAACATTAGGAAGTTTCTCCTCATGTTGAGATGGAACTTTCTATGTGCAAGTTTGTGCCCATTACCTCTTGTTCTGTCCCTGGGCACGACTGAAAAAAGACTGGCCCCTACCTCTTAACACCCACCCTTTAAGTATTTATAGGCATTGAGACATAGACATTTATTTATAGGCTCCTTCAATACTAAAGTGACTGGCAAACTTTGGATTTTACTGGTTGATTTTCCTCTTGCCCTAGAGGTAATTTAACCAAAGAGTTCCTGATTCTTTGTTTCACAGTTCTCAAAACCATACATGCTTCTGTTTGATGAGAGCTGCCGAAAAAGTATGATGCAAATTCAGTACATTTTTTGCATGTGTAAACTCTTCCTGCTTCTTTCACAAATCCATTATTTGCCATGTAGCACACATGTACACAGTGGCTGTGGTAGGGAAATGATACCAGTTGTTACTGAATGTACTCACGTCATAACTTGCAAACTGGTCAGAGCTTTGTCATAAAACCAGTTTGCTTTCTTTCCTGTGCCACGCTGATACTTTCATTAATTCTTCTATGATCTACAACTTCATTGGTGACTCTTATCCTCTTCTTTCTGCCTTCTAAGGCTACAAATTAAAGTTATAATAAACTCAGAGTAAAATTAATAGGTATTTTTAATGTGGTGCTTTAATCTCTCTTTCACCTATCCTGTTTTAAGAGGAAAAGGGAAAGTCTTAAAGCAGAATGAATTTTCACTCTTCTTTGGCATTGGGAGATTTCCACTGCAGTCTTGCTGTATTCCTTTTCAGGTTTCTTTCATTTTTAATGATACCCTCTAATGTTCCAGTGCATAATTATATATGTTACTTTAATAATCCTTTTACCCCCAACTCCGAGTCTGCTTTGACTATAAAGCTGCTTGATTGGATGGAGTAAGAGGAATAAATTTTTTGCAGCCTTTCCGAACTTCACCTTTAAGATAAGCACCACTGCAAACTGAAAATTGGTATTACACTAATATATCACTTGGAGATTAAAATGTGACCATTTCGCAACAGTTTTCAGTGCCAGATACAACAGATCTACACCTCTTCGTAGTCAGAGAGTCATGCAAAGACGAACCCTCTTTTTGAAAACTCAGTGATTGAGAAGTGTATTTTATTTTATTGTCAGGACATTGCCAGAAAAGAATTGGGTTTGGTTAATCCCTGGCCTTAGACAATTTTGTCCAGATCCATCACATGTTTGCTTCAAGCCTTCTGAAACTGCAAACTGTTTTTAGTAAGTTTATTTCCCTAGGAACAGAGAATTACCAAATTTAAGGCTCAGGATATGCCCCATTATTTCCTCAGCTTAAACTTCACCATCAGGACTCTCCCTCTTAGACTACGTGCTTTGGACTCATTTCCAGCCTGGTTTTCAGGCTGTTTAACCTGCTTTGGCAGGAGCATCCCCCTGAGTCCTGGGCCTGAGCTGCTGGACAGCCAAGAGCAGCTCTGAGGCCACTGTCCCCCACCCACTGAGCAAAGGATGAGGGATGTGGCTGGGATGTCTTGTCCCCTGAGGAGCAGCATCCCAGCCCCAGGGAGCAAGCACAGCGGTTCAGCCTCACTTGTCTTGCAGGCAGCAGCAATACAGAGGGAATTTCAAAGCCGCCTTTCCTCATAAATCCCTGCCTTCTACAGCCTGTGGTTTCATATTTAGCTTTATAGTCTGGATCCTGAAAAAAGTGAGGAACCACATCAGTCAACACAAAGGGAAATCTTTTTAAAGTGTACCTTAACCATGTCTAACTAATCATTTCTACATGATTTTGATTTAAAATAGGGCTGGAGAGGATTGGGGAGGTTCTTAGCCTTGTGTTTCTCAATATTTTAGAAATTGTAGGTCACACCCTTTTGGCTTTTTCCCAGAATTGATTCAATTTGTAACAAATGAAAACTAGGGTCAATTTTGGATACTGATTCATCACATTTTTATTTTTTCTCCATTTTGCTTGCCTGCTTGTCAGGCAAGTGAGGATGCGTGACTTTGGATTTAATGAGAGTTTTCAGTCAACCATATCCATGAAAACCGTCCTAATCCAGTTCTTTCCCTTTTCCATCCTGTGTTCCATCCTTTTCCATCCACATTAACCACATGTGCATCCTTGGCCCTTTCAGTGGAGAAAGAAGCAGGCGTTTTAAAAGTTCTCTGTAGCATTTGTGTGTAGTCTTCTCCAGCACTTAATTTAATTGTTCATTTAATGCCAATGTTTTCCTTGGTCTTGTTCTATTACTAATGCACCTGTAGTTTCCTTGCTTATATTTATGATTTTTATCACTTTTTGTGGGTGGGTTATTCCGATTTTTGTCATATTGGGGCATTTTTTTCTACATTGTAATTTGACTTTATAATTTTTGTGTGTTTCTAACCAGATTTGGCCAAATTTTTCCAATCAGGCACTACCTTTACAGTAAGTCTGGTTTTCCCTTGCGCTTGTAATTGCTGGGGTTTTTTTATGGTGTGATTGTTCCTGAGACTTTTTTCCCATGAGGTTGTACCTGCCAGCCCTCCAGGTTGTTTAAAATTTGCTTTCCTGAAAAAACATGTAAATCTTTATGTTTGGCCATTGTTTGATTCCCTTTCATTTTTATTCCACCCTGTTTCTTGATCCCTGACACTTAGTTTGCCTTCTCAGCATGATATAATGCATTCTCAGCATGATGTAAAATCATCCTATCAGGCTGACCCTAAACAAACCCATCTGGCCTCTTTACTGTTCCACGTTTTTACCTACAGCCTAGAAATGCACAAGCGGAATCCATTACACATGTTGCCATAACCCCCTCTCCGTATGTAGAAAAGGCATCACAACCTGTGTGTAAAACGTACCTTGTTTCAAATTACTCTTGCAAAAAATTGTCACAGACCTTGGGAATGGAAGTTGAAATCAAGCACGTCTTTGAGTTGAAAAAACAGAGCTGTGAAGGAATCCAGAAGTTCTCTTGTTTTGCAGGGAAAAAAACCCACCAAAAAATGGAGTTTTACCCTTTGAAAAAAAAGCACAAAAACTGCCCATCCCTCTTGCGCTGTTTAATGTCAACTGGGGAGGCCGCACTTGGAGTACTGTGTCCAGTTCTGGTCTCTGCAGTTCAAGGACAAGGGACTGCTGGAAAGGGCACAGCAAAAAGCTCTGAATCAGTTCTAGAGGAAAGGCTGAGGAACTTGGGTCTTTTTAGTCTGGAGAAGAGAAGACTGAGGGGGGATCTGATCAACACTTATAAATACTTAAAGGATAGGTGTTAAGAGGAAGGGGACAGTCTTTTTTTCAGCGTTGCCCAGCGACAGGACAAGAGGTAATGTTCCAGTTCCATCTCAATATGAGAAAAACTTCACTTTGAGGCTGGCAGAGCACTGAAACAAGGCTGTTGAGAGAGGTGGTGGAGTCTGTCTCTGGAGACATTCAGAACCCACCTGGACACATTCCTGTGCAACCTGCTTTGGGTGGACCTGCTTTGGCAGGGGGGTTGGACTAGATGATCTCCAGAAGTCCCTTCCAACCTCAAATCATTCTGTCATTCCATATTTCACCAAGAAAGTCTTTGAGTTGTGACCCAGTGCTTTTGCTTTGCGGGTGGTGTAGCTCTTCTGTGGACAGTAGGTTCTCCCCTCCTTCCTTCAAAATCCTTTGCTGCTTTTGTCTCTTTCCCTGAACACCTTCAGAAGCTTAAAGAATGGTAGGGAAAAGTCTTCTTCCAGACTTTTCTTCCATTCTTACCCAGGGTGAATAGTCCCTAGCATTTTGAGATTTTTTTAGCTAGGTGCTTTTAAAAGGATCTGAATTGGAGATTTCTAGAAGCATGTCCATAATACATTAAAGGCGAAGGGGAGACTTGCTCCCTTCTCGCTAGTAACACTTGTGCAGTGTAGGTAAAATTCTCTGAAAGGCCACAAGGCGTTTTGCAGAAGCCCAAATTAGCTTTCTCTTCCAGCTCCCGAGTAGTAGTTACATGTAGCCGAACAGTCTTGACAGGTACCAATGAACATTAAAAGAAGGGGAAAAGGGCTTTAATCTCCTTTTGTTCCCGTGAATTTCTCTACATTTAACATATCATTTGGCAATGAAAACCCAATAATTATCATAAAGAATTATTACATGAGACTTGGCACCCATTCCCTTGATTAAAAAATAATCTCTTTTTTCTTTTCCTACGAGTAAATGTTTAATGTGACCAGACGTATGAACTCAGTTGTCCAGTTGCTGTGTTTCCCCTCCTTCTCCCATTCAAAATTCCTTGCCCATTATCCTTTTCCTATTGGGAATTTTCTGTATGCCCAAATACTGGCATATACGTGGCTTCTTTGAATTTCTCTCATTCAAAGTCAAAACCGTTCTCCTGGAATTACGTGGAAATGCAGTTTGTATTTGCTGAAAACACAATGGATCATTTGAGGTCACATTCTTCGATTGTGACTAATCAGGTGATGACTTCACCGAGTCTGGCACAAATACGAGGAAACAAAATGGTCTTTCCAATGACTTTGCTTGGTTGGGCTTGGAAACTAAATAGTATCGGCACAAATGCCTCTTTCGTGAAGTGGTTCCTCAGCAAGCAATTCACCCAAATGTTACATCTGTGCAGGGAAGTAGGAGGGAAGTGGATTCCTTTGTGATGGTTGATGCATTTTTTTGATCTCAGTGGACCTGTCTGCGTTTTGGTCCTATCTGCCAAGCTGGCCAGTCCAACCTCAGCATTCATCTTACAGCAAAACCTTCTCTTTCATCTCTCCTTCCTCCCCAGTGTAACCACATGGGGAGGAGAGAGAGGCAGAGCGGGCTCTAATCCAATACTACTCCTCTGTACTCTGGTAGGATCTCCCTGTGGCAATCATTCTCCAGTAGCTGCTTCCTTCATTATAAAACGTCTCAGTTATTTCTAGACAACGTGAAATGCAGGTGTTCTACGTTCTCTTCATCACCCGAGTTTCTTTCTGGCTTAGAGTGAGAAACCCCCTGCGTTGTACCAGGGCAATGCAACGCTCCGCTCTGCGGAGGATATCGGTTTGTAAGAAGAGGTTTGCAGTGGAAGGAGGCGGGAGGGCAAGTTAGGCTCGATTTTTCCATTGCCTAAACCGAAAAAAAAAAAAAAAAAAAAAAAAAAGCAAAGGACA
>VZRU01006933.1:367-33984 GCA_013398155.1 Pedionomus torquatus | reverse complement strand
GGCTCTGTTTTTCCCTTGCCCAAAACCAAAAAAAAAAAAAAAAAGAAAAAGAGGAACAAAGAGCATGTGGTTTTTGTGTTGTAAGTGGCGGCAGCGTGGGCCCTCACAGTACCCCTTGGGGACTTTTTTTAAAAAGGGGTAAGCAGAAGTGATGGTAATGTTTCCTTAAAATTCGGTCGAGCGCCCCTGCCCGCTTTGCTGCACGGCTGAGACGGGCCCCTCTGGCACCGAGCAGGGATGCGTGCGCTTGTCTTCTCCTGAGGCGAGGAGGAGAGAGCCTGTGTAGGGGTGTGCTGGGGACCGGAGAAAGACCCGCACTGCTTTCCTGTGCCTGTCCTAGCAAATCTGAGAACCTAAGCATCTCTCAAAGCATGCGGCCGAGAGCTAGCTGTCAGTCACCCACCCACGGGCATCCGGGAGAGGGACCGGTGGCTCAGGTGGATGGTGGCCTTGCCTGGGAACAATTCAGGTCTTACAATGGAGATAAAGACTAACAGCCCACAAGACAAGCACTGGGTTTATTATTCTTTTTTCTTTTTTTTTTTTTTTTTTTTATAAATCCTTTTAAACATTTAGACACCGTTTTTATCGCTCTGAGTTTTAGAAACTATCATTCCAGTTTCTTTTTTACTGAAAAGTAAAATGCTTTTCTTCAGGGGGAAAAAAGACCTCATTAGTCTGGGCTAATACTAAAAAATATCATCCACGGTGCATATTTTGAAGAAGTTAATCATCTTTAGTTTGGTTTGGAAATTAATTTGGGCTGCTGAAATACAAATTACATTTACTTATGATAGTATCTGAGAGATAGCTGTTGCCAAACACTCCTCAGGTATGAACAGGTATGTGTCACTGTAGAAGAAAATAAAGTTGTTTGCTATATCTTAGTAATTGTTTCCTGATTGCTCAGGCTGGTTCTGGATAAATAGAGAGCTGTTGGGTGTCTTTAACTCTGTCTGCGCTGTTGCTTCATCAGCCCTTTAAAGAACTTCCATGTCTTACTTATTAATTCCTTCCATTTCCTTAATATTTGGAAAATAAACTGGTTAATAATTTTGGGAAAGAGAATATTTCAGTAGAAGCCTTAGGAACATTTTAATTAAGATTTTGTTACAGGAAATGTCTCTAATAGCTAGCTCTACTCCTGCCAGCTGTTATTCACCCAAACAATTCTTTCAATGCTGCTACTGTAAACACGGCTTTGCAGGACGACATCAACGTGTAGGTTTTCCACAGCAAACACCCTTCCCATCTGAAAAAACACTCCAAAGATACTGAAATGAATAAATGGATGAGGCTTTGCTGATACCTTGAATGAGCAGAGAGGTCAGAGCCGCTGCTGGGGGTCTGCAGTGTTGAAATATCAAACTGGTTGTTCCTTTGCTTCCAGATTGCAGAAGGGATGGCGTACATAGAAAGGAAAAATTATATCCATCGAGATTTGAGAGCAGCCAATGTTCTGGTTTCGGACATGCTGATGTGCAAAATTGCCGATTTTGGGCTAGCGAGAGTCATCGAAGACAACGAATATACAGCAAGGGAAGGTAGGTATTTTTATTTTTGTCTTTAAAACTTCAGCCTCTGGGAGGCAGTGAGGCTGTACCTAACAATAATATGGTCACCAAGGACACAAAATGCCGTAAGAACTTCCTAGAGCCAGCCTTCTAACACCAGCAACTTTTAAAATAAATAAGGAAGCAAATAACCTTTCTGTGTTCCCTGGGATTTTTGAAAAAATAAATTCAAAGAATGGAGGAGCACATAAAGTTTTCTAAATTGAACAAATTAACTGCACACCCACAGCTGCCATCCCACTGAATTAAATGCCAAGAAAATACAGTTTTCTCATCACATCCTGAAGAGCCCAGTGCACCTCCTTGCACATAGGGAACAGAGGGAGCCCCAGCTGGCCCAGCTGCTGGTAAGAAGGAAACCTTTGGCAGAAGTGGTTCTCTTTTGAAGCTGTTTTAGGCGCTGCAGCACTGATTTGTGTGTCTGGCAGCATTGCTGACGTTTGGTCAGCAGGTCACGTCCCTGCTCGGCACACGGGTGGCAGGTAACACTGCAGCAGGGTCAGGATGGGCAGGCGGGGACGTGACACCATTAAAAGATCTCTGTCGTGTTTCACTGATGTTGTTGAGGCTCCTTTCAGGAACCGTGTACTCAGTTTGTTGTAGGGAAAATGATTTTATTACTGCTTCCACAGAAATAAGGCACTGGAACAGGTTGCCCAGAGAAGTTGTGGCTGCCCCATCCCTGGAAGTGTTCAAGGCCAGGCTGGATGGGGCTTTGAGCAACCTGGTCTGGTGGGAGGTGTCCCTGCCCATGGCAGGGGGGTTGGAACTCGATGACCTTTAGGGTCCTTTCCAACTCTAACCATTCTATGATTCTATGATAGGGATTTTCTGAAATCAGTTAAAGACAGTATTTTAAGATACGACTTTTAAAGATATGACTTGCTACTGCTTTTGTATCTGTATGGTTAAAGTGTATGTTGAAGCTGAACTGACTTTCTTTGCAAGACTTTAATTAACTTTTTCTAAAGTTCCAGCTGATGGGAATTGTAAGATTGTTGCCCAACCACAGGGCAGAAGGGAAAATTTTGTGATTTTTAGCAAAAATTCAGTGTGCTTAGCATCAAAGGGTATTATGTAACTCTCTCCCCTGGGACACAGGCCATGCAGTGTGGCAACACACATCTCGCAGCACCTCTCTGCTGGTAACTCTCGGACAGGAGTCGCTGGTAACTGTGCTAATTTAAGAGTATCATAAGCAAGTTGTTTCAGACCTTTTAGTGACTTGATACTGTTTAAATTTGCCTTTGACTGATTGACACCATACTCTTTTTTTTTTTTTTTTTTTTCACTTAGGTGCAAAATTCCCCATTAAATGGACAGCACCAGAGGCAATAAACTACGGATCTTTCACTATTAAATCTGACGTGTGGTCATTTGGGATTCTCCTGTATGAAATCGTTACATATGGAAAGATTCCTTATCCAGGTATGGGCATCTATTTATACTGTTAGATTCTGTATTTGTATGTACCATACTCTTCATTGTTCCATGTGGTTCAAATATGAGACCATCGAGGAGGACATCACTCACAGCTGCATTAAGTAGCTGTGAAAGGGTTATGTGTTTTATGTTTAGTTTTTCTTTCTGATAAACAAGATACACGTTACTGTTCCCAGCACACAGAAACAACTTGGATGAAGGACACTTCTGCACACAAACCTGTCACATCTCAGGCATGGCTAATGAACTTGGCATAGCAGACTGCATTCTTTAAAGCTTACTGAGGTTATGGAAAATTAACCTAAATTCTCTTATCTTGTGGGGAAAGTACAGGCATATTCACCTGTACTGCACATCTCATAGATTGAGTGACTTATGAGAACAACCCTTAGGATCATAGAATTGTCTAAGTTGGAAGGGACCTTTAAGATCATCTAGTCCAACTTAAGATCAACTTAACCCATCACTAAACCATGTCACTGAGCACTATATCTGCCCATCATTTAAATACCTCCAGGAATGGTGCCTCTACCACCTCCCTGGGCAGCCCATTCCGATGCTTAATAACCCTTTCAGTGTAAAAATTTCTCCTGATATCCAATCTGAACCTCCCCTAGTGCAACTTGAGGCCATTAATCCTGCAGTTTACAGACAGGAAAGGGAGAGCAAAGCTTCCCCAGTGCAGGAGGTCTTGCTTTTTTAAACAGTGAAAACACTTCCACCATCAGGTCCTGAGCAGGTGGAATTCCGCCAGAGATGTTTGCAGGGGCACACCTGGATGACTTGAGTCCCAGGATCTGAAAGATGACAGTGGGCTCAACACCTCTGGGCAGAGAGAGGCCAGGCCTCCTGTGAGACTCAGGCAGCAGGGAAGGGGATGAAGGCAGTCAACTTTACATTATGGGAGAATTTATCAGCTTCCCATACAAGAGGTAGAGACAAACCAGGCATTCTCATCGCTCGGTAAATGCTCCAGTCCAGGCAAACATTTAAGCTCAAGGGTAGCCCCCTTAAACTTCAAGAGGTGACAGGGCTGCTTGCACAGCGAAGTGTTTAAACATACGCTCTGGATTGTTTTTTTAGGTAAGGGTTATAAAATATGTGACTGAGTAGCAGGTCCTCCCAAAGCTGTTCTGAACACTGCTTATGTTTTCAGGAAGGATTAGATAGGAGTCACAGGCAGCCGAGTAACACATGGTTCTTGTCACAGTGGAGACGCTTTATTTTCCCACTAGCCCATGCCTATATAGCTGGACAGTTGCCGATGTTGAGCAGGGCTTACCAAGTTATTTCTGGATACCTTGAAAATTGTCCTTCGCTGAGCAAACCTACAAGCTTACCTGGAGATCAGCAGAACAACAATACAAACCCCAATCCAATACTTAATCCTGCAGCTAAGCCTGCTCTCTCTTTACCTCCACAAACATATCCAATTTTTATTTTAAGAACATTATCAATCTGCACAGCAGACATCACGCTGCTGTACTACTGTGGGAAAATATCCCATCTAGTGGAAGTCTGGGCAATACTTTTTAAAAACATGGGAAAATTTTTATGAGCACCAATAGGCCATACGCTGTGGATTCATTTGTCAAGAAACAATTAGAAACGGAAGCCTCTTAACTGGAAGGTTTTAGTAGTTTGCCAGCATTGCTTGCATTCAACTGGAAGTATAAATTGAAACAGACTACTAGACTGAAAGTTGATACTGAAGAATAAGAAAGACAGAAAAGCAAGTAAGTGACCAACTTACATGAAGAGATGTGACAGGTTTGGACAAATTATCCCAGTGTGGCAAGAATAACTTAGTGATGGGTTGTAACCAGCACCTGTCAGAGAGAAACAGTAACTCGATTTTTCAATTCTAAAGGGAATGCTTCAAAATATTATTTTCAATTATTACCCAGCAACTAGACAGTATCTAGCACAAAGCTGCACATGAACAAGTTTGAGTTGAAACTGGCAAGGAGTTAATTCCTGTCAAGAACATCTAGGCAGGCAAGCTGGTAAGGAGCATTTCCAGCCAAGAAACTTGGGCTTTTGTAATCTTTGTTCTTAAATTCCAACAGCTGTTTCTCTCTCTGAGAAACTCAAAGCAATTAGTGGGACTGTAGTTTCAGGAACTACTTGAGAAATCTGACACAAGTATCTGAATCTGTGGGCAAATAAGTTGAATTAGTTGTTAAAACAGACTTCCAGGTGATTATACAGCATATCAAATACTTGCATTCCAACTGTGTCTGCTGCTTTTCACAAGATGTGCCATTTTCTGTACAGTGAGATTCTTCCTCTGTACCACTGTGTTGACATCACTTCCCGAGCTCTAATCTAAGGAAATATGTCCTTATCTGTGAGGCTTAACAGGTACTGCAGCGTAAATTAACAGACATGGACCAAACCTTTAGAGCTCATGTCCTTTGCTAGCATTTAAGAGGGTGTAATTGTAA
Organism: Pedionomus torquatus; assembly: GCA_013398155.1. NCBI lineage: Eukaryota > Metazoa > Chordata > Aves > Charadriiformes > Pedionomidae > Pedionomus > Pedionomus torquatus. The sequence goes on along the minus strand of VZRU01006933.1, from coordinate 28,520 downwards.
CAAATATGCACGTGGGATGTATTTCTTCAACTGATTAATAGTTTTGTTGTGACAGGTAATTTTCTACCCACAAAGTAAAAATTATAACTAAAAAAATTAAACAAGTAATTAATTTGAGAATACTGCTTGGACTGTGGGGTAGACAAGCAAGCTTTTTTGTGTTAAATAAAACTCCAAACGTACGCAAGTATTTTTGTGATGTATTTACTATGAAATACCGAGAAAAGCCTCTCAATTTTGTCTTGTGAAGTGAAATGGTTATTTAACTGTCAGTTTCCCTGCAGGTTGGCGGTAACACAGGCTTTGTTCTTGGTATTTAGAATGTAACAATCAGTCCAGCAGACACTAGATCTAAGCACAATCCACTGAAACCCACTATTTTACCGCATACACAGTATGCGGTCCATTTCCTTAGCCTCAAGGAGTCAGAATGCTCTTCTCTTTAAGATGCTTTATTGTCTTTGTCTTTATACAGCATTAATTCCTTATTGTGTGACAACATGCCATTCCACTGCTACCTTCAAAATACCGTTTTGGAGTACAAACTCCAAAACTTTTCTGGGCAACCCATTCCAGTGTCTCACCACTCTTGCAGGAAAGAATGGCTGCTCTCCCATGGATGAGCACCTCTGTTTCACTATGGATGGCGGCTACAGTGAGCAGGTTCAAAGCTCTGGAGCTAGAGACAAAGGTTGATTCCAGGATGGGCTTTTGCTGTGAATCTCACCCTGGGCTAGAAGCAGAACGAATGGTGGCAAGACTGGTCAGAGGAGCAGAATAGAACTGGTTCTGGAGACAAGAGTTAGGATCTCTCCCCCAGTCTTGTTAAGACTTGGCACAGAATCAGAAACTTGAAACAGAAATCTCCCCCCAGAATTTTCAAAGCAAGTCACTCTGTGCCAATGCACACCTCAGCCTTGTTGAATGAACTCATAGTGGTAGCTACCTTTAGTAGGTCATAATAGCCCTGTATTATTGGGTGAAGATCTTTAGAGTGAAGTAAATAAAAAGAAATACTTCTTTCTTCAGGAATTGAGTTAAGTTGATCAAAACTTGCTTTTTCTGTTGAAGGTATGAGCAATTCAGATGTGATGGTTGCTCTTCAGCGCGGGTACCGAATGCCACGCATGGAAACTTGTCCAGCCGAGCTTTACGATATCATGAAAACATGCTGGAAAGACAAAGCAGAAGAGAGGCCAACGTTTGATTATCTACAGAGCGTGCTTGATGACTTCTACACAGCAACAGAAGGGCAGTATCAACAACAGCCATAGAACAAAGAAGGATTATTACAGACTATTACTTGGACAGACTGCTCAAACTAATTACTTCACAGGTTGGATGTCTTCACTGAGTGTGGAAGCTGAAGGAAAGAGTAACTCTGCAAAGAAGTAATAACGTTTTCATTTGGTTAAAACAGCTCCTGTTGAGATTGAAGTTCTCCTTAAATGCTCTGTTTTGCATCTGCAGAAACATCCCAAACCAAAGAGGCTTTTTGGGGTGGGGAGGGAGAAGGAAGGCAAGACATCACACACCGGCACAGCCTGATACAGCCTTCCTAGGACCTAAGTCATGGCGTACATTACATGGAGACCTTTATAAAAGGGGTCAGAAGATGCATGAAGAGCTGTTTCCAAAAGAAAAAGTCATTCAGGAGACCTTAAAAATTTAAGATGTGGTGGTGTTCTTAGCTCATCTTTTTTTCCAAATACAGCATATTGTGAAAATTATTTTTGTATCCTTGCTATTTCACATTAGTAGCTGGAGTACTGTCACCTCTTGTAAGACTTTCTAAAGGGTGTCATGGGTTCCTTTACAGAAATGTTCTGTATGCAGTTCTTCACTTTGAAGATGATGAGGTTTTATTGCTGTATGACTTGAATTTAAAATCATTTTCAAAGCATCACACAGCCATCACAGATGCAGAGGTGCAATACGAGCACACACGGCAGAGGCAGCAGCACACCCAGCTCCATTCCACCGCCAGTTTCCCACAAGGCCAAAGGCATTATCCAACATCCACAGGAAAGCACAGGATTTTGAAGGAAGTTAATACTTTCATTGCAATCTCTGAGATTGTTACCAGTGAAAATATTTTAGTCTTAATTTTTAATCCTCTGTGATTGTTGAAGAATATTCTTCATATTTTTGCTGCTTTAATCAACTAACCTCAAATCTGTTTCAAAGCTAAAACCAGCTCTAGCACTGTCAAAAACAAATTGTGAAAATACGCAATAGGATAACAAGTTACATTGCAGTGACACTAAAGGGCTGTTGCTCAGTAGAGAAATTAATTTGTAGAAGCGAACGCGGTTTGCCAAGATCTACATATTGAATTGTTCTAGCAACTTACTTACCGAAAGAGCTGAGCTAGTGCATTTGCAATGTAACTACAGCATAGATTACTTTTTTTTCCCCTCCCAAAGTGACACTGGTTCTTACACCTGAAACCTAGCCCATCTTTGCACCCCTCAGCCCAATTATTCAGGCAAATGGTACTTTACAGAAGCTTAAACCCCTTTTGATAAAGCTTCGGTGTGTCTGCAGTTGAAGTTCAGCAGCATAAATATTAACTGCTTTTCTTTTCAATTGGCTTCCTTCAGTCAAACTGTGCAGTTTAAGCAGGCTATCAGTTAAATATGTAAATAGTTTCTATTGTATGGTGATTTTTAATTTTAATAAACACTTAATCTGAAGCAAGTTGTACAGTAGTAATTTGAGACAAAACAAATGGCTGATGTTCTATGCAAAGCAGTAGCTTCATGTGGAACAGGGGAACACCTGTTCATCACCAGTAACAAGCTTATTTTGCAATGGTGTTAATGGATTCTGCTTTCCCTACATACATTCAGCTTTGAGAAGCTTAAAATGATCAAAGTAGCCCTTTCTGCATCTTTGTGAGAGATTTTGGCCTGGAGGGCAGGAAGAAATGAGGTGAGTCTTCACCTGTCCTTGAAGCAGCTTCTCAGAAATATTTATTGTAATAGCAACAGGCCATTGCCATTCTCTGGAAAATATTAGTTAAGAATTGGCCAGTATTTTCAGGCTTCATTTTTTGAAAGAACAGTTGCTCAGGGAACAAGAGGTTACAGTTAGTGTTAAAGAAACTTACCAATTAACACTCTCAGACAAGCAAGAGACTGTCAAGGTGTAGCACTACAGCGTTTGAAATGGTATTATAGAAAGTTCCCAGCATTAGCCTGTTGAGATTGTTTTTTTAAACTTCTTTGAATATTGCTGTTTGTAGAGCAATTTGTATGTAACTGCTTTCTTATTCACAGAACTAACACACCCTTTATTGTATCACTACACCAAAATGTTTGGGGTTTTGTTGGTTTGTTGTTTTTTTTTTAAATAGTTGGAATAGTTTGTGCAGGGAGTAGAGCTCTAGAACTACTGCAGTCACATAAACTGTGTTTGACAGAAATCATTCAAAACGAGAACCTTTGGCTCAAGCGCTACATCTCCAGCCTGGTTAAAGACACATCAGAGCGATTATTTATCACTGCATTTGCACAGACCAACCGAAACTCAGATCTGGCAAGAACATTCCCAGCAGAGAATGTCCTGTCCTGTCGCACAGGAACACTGCGCCACCTCGTGCCTCCACAGGGAGGGTGAAGTTCTTCCTCTGAACCGGGTCCCCTTCCACTACGAGAAACAGTATTACAGGGACTGATCAATCCCATTTACTTATCACTTGTGGCTTGTCCTAAAGCAATCCTCCAGCACTTCCAGACGCGGTACCATCACAGTAGTTTGAATGGCTCTAAGAAAGCTATTTCAAATTTTAACATGCTCCAAGTCTTCCTTCTTTTGAGTTACTAGATTCAACTCCAGATCATCATATGCCAATCACTAGGATCATTTGGCCTCTAGGTTTATAATCTTTCCTTATCTTGATTTCATTGGTTTTCTCACCTTTATGAAATGAACAGCCAGAGTTTAATTTAGCAATGGAAAATTTTATTATAAATAGATTGTTCAAATTTTAATGCATATTCTTAGTGGAAATTCAAACAGTATCAAAACAAGTTCCTTTACAAGTTAGATGAAAAATAGCAAGGGGCCAGATAAGAACTCATTTGGTTGCCTTCTTCATGAGGCCTTACGTTTAGCAATTTGCTCAGCTTGGTCCCAAGATAGCACTTTCCAGATCAAAGTCAGAGTATTAACTGCAGAAGCTATTTTAAGCTCTTGAGAACGATCTTACAAACCATCTGAATTCTAGGAATCAACAATGAAAACAAAATACTTAGTTTAAAAAGGTAACAAGAGCAGCAAGTGAAGAGCATCTCATTTCGCATGAATCACATTTATCAGTGATTTATATTTATTTACAGAAGACCATGATAGCAGTTACTCAAGAATTAAAAATGTTTTTAATATTCATATCAAATTACATCCCTATGCTAACAGTAAAAACATGTTTAGGACTGTACTTACATAGTTCTAAATTCAATCCTGATTCAACTAAAAAGGTCTGTATTAACCATTTTTCTGTTAGTTAAGATGACAGTCAACATGGCATCTAGATTGTAAGAAAAGGTACCAAAGATTTAAAATTTATAAAGAAGTCCAGTAACTGCACACTTTCATTAAATATTATTCTTTTGCTTTATGAGCCCACAGTACTTGTTTCCTTGAAGAGGATGAAGCTTCTTCGTACTTCCCCCAGCCTTTACCAAAGGGGGGACTAGCAGTAGCTGCTACTGTGGATTTCAGGTTAGCCAACAAACCTCTCTTAGGTTTTTGTTGTTTTGCCTCTTCTGTGGAAAAATGTATTTTCTTTTCGTTAAGTTCTTTTTGCAGGGAAGACACTGTTTCTTCAAGCTCAAGAACACGTTTAGCCCAGTTCTGAAGACTATTCATTTCTTGTTCCTATGAGGATAAGGAATGTGAACACTCCAAAGCCTTTTTTGAGTAGTTAATTTTCTGTCTCAGATTATTTCACTATACCAGTAAACCCTCCTGTTATTTTTATGTCTATGGCTATGCAGTACCCAGTTCTTCTGAATTTCTGCTATATAACTTAGAGAACAGCAAACTACAGGGCCATCAGATCTAGTTACAGACCAAGTCTGACTGAAGAGGCTGATGCTAAAACACTTTGCTGGTGCCCTAGGAACCAAATAAAGAAGGTTTCCTGTCTTAAGCCGCAATTACTGAAACTAGTCAAGTCTAAACTGCTACAATAGTTGGAAGTCTACTAACCAGGACTGAATAAATGCTTTGAGTGTGCAGAACAGACAGTCTTAAAGATGCTCTCTAATCCCTGTGGTTAGCAAGAAGTCACTTCCCTGTGTCTCTGAAAATTATTTATCTTGAAATTTATTTCTTAATTGGTTCTGTCTCAGACTTAAATTAAAAACATGCAAAAGGCAATTTAACATTCAAAGAAAAACACCACTAAGTAGTCTTATACCTGCCTTGCTTCATTGGCAGATTACAACGCAGCATAAAAAGATCTCAACTTTGCATTTAACTCTTAACATTTTATCTTTAGAAATCTAGTTGGCCAAGGTCAGATGCTGTCAACTTTATGAAATCCCTTCTTCTGAAAGAAAGATTTCTTCAGCATTTATGGTTTATCTGCCTGTATCTCTTACCCAGCATGACCACCTTCGCAGGAGTGCCAGTACAACTTTAAAGCCTTAGATCCTTAGGTCTTGTTGCACTAAGATTTTTGCACTGACACCTTGTTCTCAGGAACAAAAAAAAACCCAAAACACCACAAACCTCCTAACTAGAGTTTTGAGCAGCATTTTCTTTGCTTGACAATAATTTGTGGTATCTTTAGATTAGCAAGAGTTGTCAGCACAAAATTACACTATTGATCAAGTCTATAATTTAAACTGAAAAATGAGTCTTGCCTTACAAGATACAAAGTGAAGGAGTGAAAGACAAGAGCACTGAGCTCGTAATTCAGGAAGCTAGGGAGGGGAAAAAAGGAATAAAACCAACTTAAGTAAAAACATTATGCTAACAGCAACATAAGTTAATGAGACTGTACACGTAAAACCACCAAAGACATCAAAATATCCAATACTACTATAGATAAAAGCTATATTAAAGTAGATTTTAAATTGTTGACAAACCTTGAGCACAATTGTATGCTTCAGCTGACTGTTTTCTTCTGCCATTTTTCTGTAGCCTTCATTAGCTTCTAGCAGGGTCTCATTTAATTTCTGTATTTTGAGCTTCAGAGACTTTATAAGCTGAAAATAAAACCCATAGACACTGGATTTCAAGATAGCATATTTTAAATTAATTTCGCTTAGGACTAGAACTCACACAGACACTGTAAGCATTTCTGATTTATATGGAACACTGCAAGCTCCCAAGACCAAAGCAATGAACCTCTCTTGTCACAAGCCATCATTTCTGGTGATGATACTGCTGGAGCTGTATTATTGTATTGAAGCTACTATGTTTACATAGATCAGTCAAAGAACTGCAGCACAGACCAAGCTACTTTTTGAATAGTCCACTCCTTTTTAGTAAGAGTAGCTAAAAGAATACTCCTGTTTTATTAACAGGACTGCATTGGAGCAGAGTTACAACAGAAAACCTCACCTTTCTGATGGGTGTAATGATGGATCAAGTCCTGAGATAGAAAAGAAACTCTGAACCAGCAAAAATAATAATTACTGTTGTATTATCAATTTATATCTACAAGGTTGGATTAAGAATTATCTAGATTGCAAAAAAAAAACTCCTTTGCCCATGTTTAATGGCTGAATGGGAGGGAAGAAAGGAGAAAAACAAATAGTGCATCACACTTGCACAGATACCTGAGGCAAAGCAGCAAAAGAGCACTAATGAAATCAACTGCTTTAAACTGCTCTCATCTCAGTGCCAGGCAGCAATCCCATCATTCTAACACTTTCTACTCACACAAACCAATCAACTCTGTATCCCCCATATCAAGCATAAAAGCCAAGCTTTCTTTTTAAATCAAAATTAACATAGGAAATGGAAAATTACGTTGAGCTCTCAAGAGCAGGAGTGGAAAACAAATGACAGGGGCCATAACACGAGACATTAAACTCGGTAAGGAAAAAGTTATTTTTGGAGTACAATTTCTCAATAAAGGGATTTAGTTCACTTTCCATTTACATGGTTTATTAGAACCAGCTGGAAATATTTCTCCAACCCCTACTCTTATTTATTATTACTGAAAGGAACAAGGCTTGTCTCTTCCCTCCTCCCCATCCTCGTTAAACATGAGAAACTAACTGTAGTCTTACAAAAAGTTCATTCAAGGTACAGATTAAAAATGTATACCTAAAAATAATTAATATTTCTTTTCCATAACAGCCCAACATTCATAAATTCCACCTCTATATGCTATTCAGAATACTGGAATCTTGTTTGAAGAACAGAGACATTACCCTTTACTTAAGGGTATAGTGGGGGTTCAGTACTTAACAGAAAGGAGTGGTTTAAGGCACTGTTTTGGCTCTAGATGGAAACTGTTACCAGATTCTGTAGCTGTACCAGCAGGCAGTGTTTCAGGAAGGAAAGCAGAGGCCATACACACGAGGCTACATACCTCCCTACTGTCAGCTCGCATCATGTGACTCATTATATCTTTACATGCCTTTACAAACTAGAGTAAAGCCAGAACACAGCTAATCTCCGGCAGAAGTCATCCACATTTAGGCAAGGGCTTTTTTGTGAACTTGAAGCAAATTTGCAAGAGTCTTCATCCTTCTGTCCACAGTACAGATCTTTAAGCATTGAACTATGCCAGAATTTAAGAACATTATCACCAGATTTGTTAAATATTAAGCAAGATCTACCTCTTCTTTCTCTTTGCATTGTTTCTGCAATCCTTCATTGGCTCTCTTCATCTTATTCATAAGATCTAGAGACAAAAGAAAGGTTTGCTTAGTATTACATGCATTACTAGAAGTAAAATGAACTTAGACTATCCAGATTAGATTCCTACCTAGTTCCATGTTACTTTCCGTAGTCAGTTTATCTGAAGTCAGACTTCCCATAGCCAACAGCCTCCCACACTGTTCATCAAGTTGCCTTTCTAATTGCAGTATTTTACTCTCTCTATCCTGAAAAGAGAAGGGCACATGGTAGAAATTGTCTAAATTTCTGCTTAACCTGATATACTACTGCACATCCTTCAATCATACTACACACATACAAGCAGTTTTAAAATTATTTCAGGTGGAAATTGTGATGGTTACGATTGGAAAATCACAGTAAGGAATAACACTTAGGTCATGAGACCTTCTAGGAAGAAGTTCCTTTACACAGAAGTCAAGTCTTCCAGTCTAAAGATTTCCAAACTGTATTTGAAGTAACCTTAGGGCAGAAAGGAAACTTTATATCTGTTAAACGCTGTTGCCAATCAGCTTGCTAAATAAGAAAGAATCTTAATTTTCATCTCAATCTCTTTTTCAGCACCCATCAGATTGCTAGGGTGGTATTTCAGAGTGAGAAAGGAAACAAGTGTCACCATTAAGAAAAATTATTCATCTCATTCTGTTTGTCTGAAGCTAGCTGCTTCAATTTCATGTTGTGCTCTTGTCTGTCAATTAAGACTTTTAAACCAAATGGATTTCATAGGTTTCTGATCCAAAGAAGAATCTTGTTCTTTGATTTTTTTCCCTTACACAGCCTTGGGGCCAGTGTAAGAGGCAGCTATAAATACAGAGAGCAATATTAAAACTCTTTTCCCCCATCCCAACATGATGTGTAGTTAGGGCTCAAGTAAACATAAAACCAGAGTTTAAATGAGGAAAAAAGACAAGCATGAAGAAGTTGGAAAAACAGAAGCCATTATGTGATACCAAGTTGCTTGTCAGCACCCGAATGGAGAGCTGTAAGCGCAGAAATGTTTACATATATCACAATTTACAACAGAAATCCCACTTCTTCACATCTTGAAAGGAACCTGCCTATCAGTGGAGTGAGATGTCTTCTCAGTTCCTGGACAGGAGAGCTTGGTGGAAAAGCATCTCTGATGTACACTACAGTTGTTCTATTCCACTACAGACATGGAGACAGACACAGGGGTCCCATCTCTTGTCTGGCTACACCTCTCACCTCTGCATAGGTAGTGAAGACTGACAGAGTTGCACACAGCTAACACGGCTCAGTTGCAAGAGGAATAGCAACTTACACTGATGCCAACTCTGAGCACTTCTAGGCAGAAGTACACTCAGGAGATTAATTTATCTCCTGCATAAAGTTTGATTTCTCATCACAGTTTCTTATCCCACAATCCTCCCTCTAGACCTTCAGAGCACAGACCCATTCTAATTAAAATAGCTACACTGTACTGAATTCCCCACCAGCCCCTTCAGACTAAGTTTTTACTCCACATCACAATCCCAAGGATCGCCACAAAGCCAGACTGCTGTCTACACCATTCCTCTTGTTTTTCCAATCATTGCACTACAGACATAAAGGTGACTTGGATTTAGTTGTGCCCCCAAAGATCAGAAAGTTCAGGTATACACTATTGGTAGTGATAGACAGAATACTTCTCTATCCTTACAGTTAGCACTGAAAACCAGAAAAGCTAGGCCGAGTTCCTAGTTACTTTGACTGTTCAGTGTTACATTTAGGTTTCCTGAATGATTCTGTTACGGAAAAGCAAAACTTACGATTAAGAGACTAGCACACATTTTGTAACAGCAGTCAAGTCATACCTCAACTTTCTGTTGTTCAGCTAGAAATTCTTCTACAGGAACATAATGGTCTTCAATTTGTTCCATTGCACACACATACGCATGTTTCTTGATGGCCTCTTTATACATTTCAAATTTGCTCTCCAGTTTTTCTTCATAACTGTCTTTCATGTCTTCCAAGCGGTTGCTGAGGAGGATATGTTAGTGTCATTTAATATATTAGCATTCCTGATATTACAATTTGACTACATGTGTTCAACTGGCAATATCAAAATTAATCATCTAATTCTAAATTGTTAAGTTTAAGGACCAAGAATTACTTTTATTCCTTTTCACCTTTTTATTCTCAATGCTTCTGTTTGGCATACACCAAGACAAGGGCTATAGAGGAACACATACTTAAAATCTATCAAACAAAAGCTTCATTAAAAAATCCACCAACATATAGAAATAGATAATGCTACATCAAATTAAACCTGATATTTGAAGAATATTTCCAAGAGCTGTCCTTCACATTGTTGTTTTGGTCTCCCCCCTTATTAGAGATAAATGCCAAATTTTCCTTATTATTTCAATACATTACACACTATTCTTGCCATAATTTAAAGAAAGACAAAAGAACGCCTTAATGACATAGGGCATCACCTCAAAAGAGAAAAAGCATTCCTACTGTTTCATTTGTTTGGTCAAAGGTACCCGATTTTAAAATCCATGCGGGTGTTAAACCATAGTCTGTTTAAGCTGGCAACCTAACTTGAGAGTTAGTCTGTGTTAGAAATTCAAACAGCAGGAAACTGATTTCAAGAAGAATTCAGCTTCAGCTTGAAAGAAATCCTCAAGTTAGTAACATCAGCACAGGACACAGTGATTTGGTAAGACAGGAAACTGACAAAGGTTCGTAAGTCACCCAGAAGCAAGAATCCAGGAGAGCTCAAAAGAGATACAATTCAAACTACCTTAAGCACATGCATATTAACATGAACAACATCAAGTTTCAGAATAACACAAGCCTCAAGTGGGGTACCTGTAACAGTCTTCTACATCTGCTAAATATTAATGAAGTGTCAGGATAATCTCCAGAATCACAAATTAAATAGAGAAAAAGTTCAACAGAAAGTAGCATTGCTTTTCCACTGTACATGGAAAAAGGGTGATCTTTACAAGTTCATGTTAGTGTTTCTTCTTCCCTTTTCATCAGACATTTTGAAACTATCCAGCCCTTACTTCTCTAAGTAACAGCAGCATGTATGTTTTGCATATACATATCTATACATACACATCTATATATATGTATGCATTTACATATGTGGAAACCTTTCAGTCTTTAAGAGGACAGCAATCTGACTTGCCTCCAGGCTTCCTCTGTTTCCAACAGCTGCCGGAACATTGCTTCTGCCATCTCTTTACGTATCTTAACCTCTAGAAGGAGCTTACTTTGCCTTTCTGCAAGTAGCTTCTCCTTTAGGTTCTCAGCAGTTTTCAAGAGATCCTAAATTTAACATATTTCAGTTCAGAAAACGAGCTAGAAACACACATTGACATGCACATCAAATGAAATATTGATACAGGCAGCCATCCACAGAGGGCATTTCTACAAACCTGTATTTCGAGGTGGGGTTCAACATGGGTTAAGTGTTTTCCAACATTAATTTCTACTATAAAGACAACCATTCTTTATCTTGATGGTTTCTGCTATCAAAAATCGTGGCATTTAAATAGTAATTTGTATAACTGAATAACATAAAGCCTGCTTGATTTTTACAGTTTATTGCTATTAGATTGCATAGCTTTGTTTCTGAGATGCTGCATCTTAACTTGTTCCTGCTTTTCTCAAAAGCACACAAATGACTTAATAATGTTGTTTTAAACACACACACTCCTTTCATAATTGCTGAGCAACCGGTCGAATTCCAAATTTAGCAGATGACCTCACTAGAAAGCCACAAGCAGCCTTCCACAGCTAAGCTTGTTCCCTCTGAACTAGACCACTAAGTTTAGGTTCTGACACCAAGCAGAAACATTCAGTTCTCATTTGATACAACTTCCAGCATATCTTTTATGGTAGAAGATTCTATTACAACTAATAGCAATTACTTTCTTGGGTACAGTTTTGAGTAGATGCGTATCTACCTCATGACTCAGAATGGTGATATCCACTTCCTCTTCTGCGGAGGTTTCAGCAGTGTCAGGAAAATCATCCACAGATGTGCTAACATCAAAGTGTACAATAGGTTTGCCATCGCCTCCAACTAGCTTGGGTGGAAAATAACCAAAACTTTTGGGTGGGATTGTCTGGATTACCTGGAAAATCCAGAGTTGAACACATTGATTTATCAATGCTATCAATGTTGCAGGTGTAAAAATACTAGGAAGAAATAGCATACTGCAAATACAACAATGCAAATCATATTTAATGATATCAAGAACTTTAACAAGATTTTACATGTTTTTGCAGACAAAGGCATCTATCAATATGAATATAAGACTTTGGTACTTTAACAAAAGTGAAAATGGGAAATATCACCTACTAGCAAACTCAGTATGCTTGTCTAAAAAGGCATTTCCTCTCCCCCTAAAATACCACATTTTAGTACAGTTTCCTGGAAAGTTAATGAAAAGCAGCAAATCCCTAAAACTTTTGCTCCTTAGGATTCACCAATTAATGCTTATTATGTATAGATTTTAAGTGTGCAGGTCATAGGACTACAAGCTTGACTCCTCAGTGCATGCTCTTATCTTATAGACAAAGTTGCAGCCAAACAGAACTAGAAAAATCTTTCTCTCCGAGATCATTGCCATTACAGACTTGGAATGCATCAGAATTAATCCACGGTTCCAGACTAGAAGTAGATTTCATTTCTGCCATGAAAAAATACAGTACAGCCCACCACCCCACTCCCTGCAAGCAGCAGCTCCCAGGGAACCCAAATGAACTTAAGACCCCAAGTCTGAATTTAAGGGGAGGCTGACAAGCAGAGCTAGAGGAAAGCATATGGATTTAGCAATGGGGTTTTGCCTTCAAAGGCAAGCATTAACGAGTTTTAAACAACTGTCATTTTGTACAGCAGATGTTTAACTGCACACAGGTTAAAACTAATCAAAAGCTTGAATTGAAAACTTGCATTTACTCAGATACATTGTATAACCACTCATATCTGAAAGTGCCCTGACTACCCTTTTTTTTATCACCCCTTTCCTCCATCCCCCCACCTTTTTTCACACGCACAACATCTGTGGTGTAAAACTGAACAAGCCACAGACAGCTGCAGATAACTTCTTACCACAGATGGGTTTGGCAAGACTACTGGAAGCCTTTTAGAGGAAGCCACATACAGAAGAATTAATACAATGCATTAAAAGTCCTAATCTCACTCAATTCCGTGTTAACTTGATCATTTCACAAACAAAGAGAAACAAAGAATGCAGGACAGCAGAGAAACTAGGTGCTAGGTTACCTGTTTGGCTATAGCTGAAAATTTCATTACATGTAGTGTTTCATCATATGTGGAAGCATGCTGATTAACATTTACGATCATACAAGCTTTGCCTTTTCCACAAAAGAATGGCTGAAACAGACGAGTCAATTTGCTCTCTCTGAATGGAATATAGCTTGGCTTCATCCTCAAAAAAAGAATAATAAAATTATGAAATAAAAAAATTAAAAAATGTAAAATTATGTGATACTGTAACTTTGCTTAATTCTCTCTCTTTCAGGAAACAAATGTAATAATATGCTCATATTTGAGCTTAAGCTATTTCACATCAAAGATTAAGGTCCTTCCTGGATCTCATAAGCTCTCCAACAAATTGAAGTATTTAAAAGTATAAGCACCATAGTGTCTGTACTGCAGTTCCCTAGTGGTACAAAGCAGACACTGGAACAAGTCAAATAACAGGACATCTGTCAGCTGTCTGAGGAATTTACCTGTATAATTTGGATGTGGAAGGGGAGAGGACGAAACAGGAGCTCTGTACACAGAGTGCACTGCTCATACATACTAAAAAGAAAAGCTTGCTACTTTGCTACTAGCTGCCCTTTTTTATTCTCCACAATTTTGGAGAAAGAATGTTCATTTCAGGTATTCCAGTGGCATCTGTAATAAAGAAAGCTTAGAAGCTTTTGTAGATTTCCATTTTCCTCTGAACATGCAAGCTCCCTTGTGGAAACACAAAGGAATACTTAGTTTTTCAACCCAAAACTTGGCACATTGTTTACAACTTGTCACTTACTTTGGATTTTGATTTTGCTTCAATGCTGCAATGCATTTTCCAAGGATATGAAGAGAATTATTAATATTTCCTGCTTCTTTTAGTCTGTCTCCAAAGGCTTGTGTTTTATTACACCTCTCTGATCCAGCCAAGTCACAGAAAGACAACCTACATGAAAGAATTATTCAGAATGCACATATAAGCTTGTGTCTAAACAGTATGAAAACAGACCTGCATAACTTTATTTCTTTGTGTCTAACATGCAAATGAGTGACTCATTTCAGCCTACCTAGATCACAGAATAAGTTGTATTTAAGTGTTGATGTTTAGTCCAGAAGGAGGTATGCAAGGTATTCAGGACACTAGCACTAACCTAGCTATCTCCTCATTGTATATAAAGATACTGCAAGAAGAATGCTGGTCCTAAGACTGTCTCTTCAGCACATTCAAGGAAGTCTGCTTGCAGTGCTCGCTTAAAGCTTTGTAGGCATTTGTACATAAAGAATTCAGTTTAGGAACCCAAATTTTACTGGAATCCTGAAGTAAGTACTTCCAAACATGATAAGAAGAATTTCTGAAACAGTTTTGTATAAGTGGGGCTACACTTCAGGCACTCTGACCATCACCTTCACTGGTTCCAGCACAGAGGACTGCAGGACAGCAGAATGCTTCAGGACACTGCAATCTGCCTCTTTTGGATGCTGAACCGTTTGCTCATCATGACAAATAAGAGGTCATAAGTCTTTCCCAGATCACCTTTAAGCTCTTTGTTTCGCTATAGCAATTATCTGCTCCTAAACTTATGCCACTTAGTTGCCACTCACAGTGCAATAGGTCAGAGACAACTATTCTTGATAATCAAGGAAATTTCATCACTTTCACTTTTATTGAGATAGGCTTGAAATATAGGAGCCTCTGGAAGTTAGATAATTTACATAACCCAACTATTACTCCCTTATACATATATTTATTTACATAAAATAACACCTTTGTAAGATCATAGCCTTTCACACAGTTGAAATATGTGCCTTATGAATATGTATGGTATTAATATGTACTTATTTAATCTGTGTGAAAGGCTATGATCTTACTATCTTCATCCTTTTCAGTACAAGACAAAAAGCTTTTTTCTTCTTTAAGCAACATACAAACTCTGTCATTCATCTAACAGCTGCTGCAAGCTTTGCTAGGGGAATACACTAAGACAGGGATGCTGTCATTTCCTCAAGTTATCTTTCCTTAGAGTATTTATCATGTAACATTTGATATTAAAAGCTGTTATCTCAGTGAGGTATATTTATCACCATCTCTGCTTAGCAGAGACAAGAGACAAACGAGTAGGAACAGAGACTGAACTAAACCACTGTTGTGAAACTGTCCTGATTTTTCCACATCAAGCTAAATGGACAACCAGGGGGAAGAAAAAGAAAAAAAAAGGCAGCGACAAAAATGGCTTGAAGTCAAAAGACTAGGGCATGTCCTCCAAATCAGAAAAAAAGAGAGGTGTAAGGACTTAGCACTGCTCTCACTGGGTGCAGCTACTTTAGCATTTTAAATCAGGAGAACAGTTCTAATGCAAATCGCCTAATGATCCCTTCTTACTGTAGGCTGTATTATAGAGCAGTCCCAGAGCATGTCATCTGCCACCTCTTTTGATGTTAGAGACTAGAATATGTGTTTCAACAATGAACATGGTAATACAAACATTCAACCCATAAACTCTAGTCTGGTCCCCAAGATCCACTGGCATAGCTTGTACCTTGGGTCTTCAGCACTACCTGTTGCACTCCAACTGCAGAGACCGGCTTCTATCAGCCGGTTGTTTGAATTCTGCTTACCAGAATACACAGTGTGGAATTACCTAGTACGACTCTGTCCCCATCTCCTGTTTATGTAAGACAATATATTTCCCTCAATTTACATACTACTGGCAGAATTTTAATGGGTTCCTTCAACCAAGCCTTAACAGAATAAAACCGACAGGGAAACACTTCACTGCCTGCCCCTAAGAGGTTTCCAGTCAGTTTTATGCAGCCAGTGAAGTACTGATTTCCTCCTCAGCTCTCAGAGGATTTGTTTATTAAAAGAAAGTTCACCAGTTTAGTATGCTTATACCTTATCAACTTCTCTAAAATATTTACATTCTGGTAATGAGCTGAAGCATTCACTTACTCTGAAACTCCAAGAACACACGGCTGATGCTCATCAGTTAGTCTTAGCAGCCTGATTGAGAATATACTGTGACTGGAATGGAAAGAAGTCGTTTTTAATAACCACAGTTTTAAAAATTAAGCAATCACTGAAGCAAAGTAAAATTTGTATACTACAGAAAGTGTAGTGCTGAAAACAGAACAAGAATTCATTCACTAATTTATATTAGTTACCTTCACAATGCATTCATTCAGCAGCAAAAAGCATCAATAGAAGTTGCATTTCATGATTTTCCATTTCTTTCAGTATAGGAGAGGGAAAAGTATCACATGAAGCCTGCAAGCTGTCTTGAACAAACATGCCAGTTTACTTCAGTCTATGAGCAGTAGATGAGCACTCGGGCACTCATAGCAGACAAACTTTAGACAGTATCTGAACTCAGTAAAGCTGAGGAATTAATTTAGAAATAAATAGTTGATGGGGAAGGAGACTAAATTAAGGACTGACAGCCCTGTAATATTACCTTCTTCAACATGCACAGTTATTTGTTCAGTTCTCAAATTACTCTGTTTTATAGAAAGGTTGAACTTGTTACACTTGAAAAAATTTAGCTACTGTGTTTTAGGTATCAAGCTGCAAAGGCAGTGGACATATACTGTCTGAAACCAAACAAAAAATCCCAGAACCTGGAGTCCCAGTTGAGACCAATTAAACTGGGTCCAAATAAGCCAAGCCTCAGTTTATCCAATAAATAAGGAAGAAACTCCTCCAGTATAAGAATGAAGCTTCTAAAAAGAAGAACAAAGCCACAATTTAGAAAACAAGCTAAGTGGAAGTCAACATATTCCCTGGAGCAAAAGGACAGCATCCTAGGCACACAGCTGTGCCAGAAAAGCACAGTTTTCTCCACTAATTTAGGCTTGAGTGAAATTCAGGTGGAATCATAACATGAAGTTTAATGGCAGCTGTCCTTAGCCAATACAGAAAAGAATAACTCTTGTTTTTTAGAAAAAAAAAAAAGCAGTCTTAGCAAAACTATGATTATACTAGCTAAATATATGACACTTCCACACTTAAAGGACAAATTAATAAGAGGACATTAAAATCAAGTAAGGAGACATTTTCAACAGGAAGTATACCACCTTCTCTTTATTTCCTCTCACTCCATCAAGCCAGATTCTCCCTGATCTTATCTCCTAGAGCCAGGTAAGAGCTGGGGGCTTAATTTTTAAGATACCAAGTAAGTTCTAGTAGAACACACTAATCTAGAAGCATCTAGTTAATCTAGCAGCACTGAAAGGTCACTGTGCTCCTTCCCACATCTCCTACTGTCAGACTCCAGGTTTTCAAGAATTATTCTACCAGTGACGAAGAATTATCCAGGCTTTCCTTTTTCCTTTAACATCCTCACACAGCTATTCCCATTCAGCACCATTTGTGTTTGTCAAATGCCCCATTGGCACTCAAAAATTAACGTGATTTGACCTTTTTTGTTGTCTAAAGCAAATAGCAACTCAAGTCCAGCTACTATTAAAGTCATAGGGCATCTCCTATCTTTCTTCCAGAAAGAATTTTATAATAAAACCAGAATAATCAATGAAAGTCTTAAGCTATTGTTAAAAAGAGTGGCTCGTTTCAAACACATTCTGAAGTCTTCTCCCCCTCCCCCTTTTCCCTTCCCCTTAGAAGGAAAGAATTAGAGTATGCTTATAATTAGATGAACAAACCTCCTACTTGATTGCTCATTCATTCTAGTACAAGCAAAGCTTCGGTTCTTGTTTCCTATTTTTAGTATTTTGCAGGCTTCTTCAGTGCTCTGAATGTTAATCCACTTTAAGTCTGTGAAAAGAGACGTTTTACATACACTTCCGACCATCAAAGAAATTCTGTGGAACTGCCAAGGTCATAAAATGATGTTATTACCTTTAATATAAGAATTTCCTCCCTGATCCTCACAAATTCTTAAGACTCTGCGCTTCTGAGTTTTTGATGTAGATAACACATTTAATAGGTCATACACATATTCGTTATAGATTTCACAGAAAGAAATCCACACAGACGCTCGTGTTCTTGGGTGTAGATTAGTCCTGTATGCGTCAAGCGGAACAAAGTTGCTCTCTGCTAACCCAAAACAGAGACAGTTCAGTGATCAAAAAAAAACAGATAAGTTCGCATTGCAGTATATAGAACCTTCTAAAGGAGGAGACTTGTAGATCCGTACTGCACAATGAGACACACAACACTGTAGAAGCTTGAGTTTACCNGATTAGTCCTGTATGCGTCAAGTGGAACAAAGTTGCTCTCTGCTAACCCAAAACAGAGACAGTTCAGTGATCAAAAAAAAAAAACAAAAACACTGATAAGTTCGCTTTGCGGTATATAGAACCTTCTAAAGGAGGAGACTTGTAGATCTGTACTGCACAATGAGACACACAGCACTGTAGAAGCTTGAGTTACCCAACAGCATTCAAACTTTTCAGCAGTCACTTCGAACCAGAATACGCCCAAATTCTAAGCTACTGCGCCCTCTACCACAAGCTTCCAGCAGCTTTTGCACTAGGCTTCACAGAACTAAGCTTCCCTCTTCCTCCAACAGGGGCAAAGCTGTCCAAATATTTTAACGTCATTACTTTTTCTCCTGAGTTTTGAGCCATTAAAATTTGGTATATTTTACATATGAAATACATTTACTCCCTACATTTACTTCATACTATAGTTGAGATTTAGAATCTTTATAAAGTAGAATTACCCATTTATACTCCTAAATTTCTGGGTTTGTGTCCTTCCCCACCCCCCACCCCCAAATTCTTCCACTTTATTTTACCTAATGAATCAGAAGGAGCACTTTTTGAAGTACAGTTGGAAGAAGCCAACTCCACATCACACACATTTGTAATGGTATTTGAGGTGCTTTCTGTCTCCTTGAAAAAAATAAGAAGCCATTACATCCACATGAACAGACTAGAATAGCAGAATTAAAAAAAAAAAAAGACAGCAATTCCAGTACTTAATACTACTGTAATATTTAAATCTTAAGTGTTAAACCACCCTTACTCTGGTTGCAAATAAAGTATTTTTTTAACAATACCAAACTAAACATTGATAAATGTTCCTTCCCTCCAGAATTACTGCTCTCTGCTACTCCCACCGACCTGTTTTAGAGGCCAACTGCTGTTAACATAGTTGACTGACTTCACAGTTCTGGGAGAACCAAGATCCTCTGTCAGACCATGACAGCCCAAGATGCCTTTATGAACTACTGGACAAATCTGAACAGTATTTCAGTCAATTTCAGTTCAAAAGAACTGGAGAAGTAAGTTTCTTTCAGAGGCAGATGGCAGGGGGTGGGCAACAAAGTCACTAAAGCAGCAGAGATTCCTGATTTGCTTGCTTGTTGCTTAGGACTTTTGCGAATCAGCAAATCTGTGCGAGTTTAAGACATCAGAGTGAAATGATAACTTCATAAAGGACTTAAGAACTGATAAACCAACAGGCTATGTCAGTTTAATTCAGACTGAATTAAAAGGCCATTAAAAACTTTGTATGGATAACAGCAGTTTCTTTAAGTATACACGTTTGCTGAAGTTCTTTACATCAACAAAATTATTTATAAACCTGTCAAGACTTGTCAAAGCATAGGCTTCAAATTTCCACAAGGAAAACTGATGTAATCAAGTAGCAACACCCGCTATTTAGAGATTCCAATAGCTCCACATACTACCTCTCTCTCCATATTTTATTCATTAGGACATTTGCTCTGACTTCCCAAAACCCCTATCCTTATAGAGGGCCATCCTAGAGCAGAAGGGACCAGACTCAAAGATGTAAACCTTAATTCTATTAGTCTGCAGGGCTTGGATCATTATGGATTGTCTGCTGATGCCTACGTTACTCACTTGATACATCCAAAACAGATTTTTTACTAACAGAAAAGTATGAAGCCATACTTTCCAACCTTCCATTTTAAAGGTAACTAGTGTATGATTTTGTCATTTTATAAATTACTGTTTTACAAAGATTGCACTGTCAATCTTTGTAAAAGATTGTTTTTATGTTGCTTGAGTGGTTATAAGTATAACCACAAGCATGGATTCTGTTCATTTTGTTTGCAACATACAAAGCAGAGTTCTAAAGCAAGATACGGGACCAACACACATGGCAAATCTATGCACGTCAAAAATATAACAGAATGTAAGAAACCCAGTACTACAGCACTTGTGCATGTGGTAAGCTTCTGTAAAATGAAATTCTGGTAAATTTCAGCAAAATGGAGTTAGATATGTTGCTCTTCAAATCATAAGACCAAATAAAAAAAAAAAAGGAAATGAAGATGAGTGCCTGAAAACAAGTGGGAACAGGAACTGACATTGTTTGCCAGCAACAGAAGCTGACATTTAATAGCAAATATGAGGACAGGTGGGAATAGGAACGCAAGTAAAGCAGCTTTTAGTACAGGAAACCCCAGTATTTAATCCAGTGAATAGAACAAGTAAAGGGAAGGAAAGAGAGGGTGTGAACCATGCCAAGCAAGAGTTTTTGCAGCAGTACAGCACAGAAAGCATAAACAGTAGAACATTAAATGCAAGAGTATTGCAGTAACTCAGAGCAGTTTAAACTGAGAGAATGAAAGGAACAGCAGGCTCTTTCTGCATGACATGTAAACTGAGCCTGGGAAAAGGGCCTACAGAAATCCATGTAAACCAAAACCAAGCCCACCAAACCGTATCTGCTCTCAGATTACATGCTTGAGTGAACATCTGAACAGTGATGCTATTCACAAACTATCACGAAGCACAGTTCCCCTACTGCTGATAACTGAGTTGTCACTATGGGAGTATTGTAACACAGAAGCAAGATCTTGTCATGCATTATTTTCTAGATGCATTTTTGCCTTTCCTTCCTGATGATGGAGTCTTGCTTTTCACTGTAGCGCAGCAACATCTAGATCACCAACTCCAATATTCAGTACCTAAACTATAAGTCAGACTGATTTAACAGAAAGGAATATTTGAAGTATAGAGTTATCTTCAAAGTAAGATATTTGATCTCTTGCTTGTTCCTTTTTGAACACTTGTAGGCTCCATAAAGTTGGGTTTGGTTTTTTTTTAAAAAAAGAGTATTTACCTACTATCCTCCCGACAACCTCAATCGTTCTTTAAGCTCCTCACCACCTGCACATGCACACGCATGCAGTGCAAGTGAGCTTTTTAAGACACTCTCACAAGAAATGCACAATCTTTAGCATCTTTTAGATTTTTCATATGAGGTCTTCCCTCAAAAGTTAACCAGACTCAGATTATATGAAGTTCCATTTACAGAGTTTAAATTAAGCAACAGAATTTAGAGTAGAACTTTACATACAAATACAATTCATAGAAGGATATTCTTTCAGAGCTAACCACAGTAATGTTTTTAAAGACCATAGAAAAGAGAAAACCAAAGCAATCATTACTTCTATAATTCCCAGAATTTGTTCAGTGTTGCTTTGTATGATAACCCCAAAATGCAAGAGGCTCACAGTTTAAAGTTGTTCTGAACATAAGAAAAAAAAAAAAAAGACATCCATGGCAATTCGCATCTGGGCTTAGAAGTATAAAACAGTCACACACACAAGGGTGCCCATTTTCTGGTGAGACCAATTTCTTGTAATGAAAACAGAAGCACTAGACAGTGAGAACAGGAAGCTGACATAGTAAAGATCCCTTTATTCTACCTACAATCTTCAGAGACCAGAGGAAAAGACATATACAATCCTCTAAAGCAGGCTGTAATCCTTTTAGGAAACTTGTGTTGTGGCACCTCACTTCACCTGCTGTATCAGAAAAGTTTCTTCATGAAGTTACACAAGTCACAGGTTTACCAACTTTATAATCTGCCTTAAGACTCTCTTCCACCAGAAGGGATTCTTCTTCCTTTTTTGCTGCCCCTGCTAAGATGTTGCCATCATCTCTCCTAAGCTAGTGCAGGAATTTGAGCAACTGCCCAGAGATCCAGCCTGAGAACCCAACCCAAAAGAAGATTCAATTAACAAGCAACAGGCTTTGGAGAGGTCAGCTCCCAGAGACTTTTCAAGGGCTAGTGTCACCACAGTGTCAGAACTGCTCCTCCATGGAAAATCCAGCCTTTGCAATGGCTTTTGGTTTGAACTGTGCACTGCTTGCTGTAGCAAGTTCTTCCAGTTTAGCCTGAGTTCCAAAAACAGCCTTATTCCAAGGTTCACCAAGTCACTTTACTTAAAACTAAAGAATCAACAGTGAAACAGAGATCATATTAGTCTGTTAGGCAAGTTATTAAGAAGTAACAATTGAGTAACAAGGAAACATTCAGTCACTGACCTCTTTCAGCGATCCAAGAATAGCAGTTTTTATGGCTTCTTCTTGCTTAACTTGTGCATCTTCTAGTTTCTTAACATCATTGCTCAAATATGGTTTGAAGTTCATCTTCAGGTAATGTCTTCCCTTTATGCGGTTAAAAATCACATCAAGTGAGCGAGGTAAAATACCAAAGTCTTTTGAAGTCCCTTAAAAATAATAAAACATAAGATTTAGATATTCATAAAACCTTCTCATTAGGTTTTGACTTGTTTGTTATATATGATTTTTGGCAAACATTTTATACCTTGGATAGTGAATGTCTTGCCTGCGTTTGTAACCCCGTAAGTAAATACCAGTCCATTCACTCCATTAACATAGGCTCCTACTATCTCTTTCATTGATCCTTCAAAAAATTCTCTCTGAGTAGTTTCTGGTCCAAAAGACCAAATGAAGGTGGAGGGGGGAGAGAAATGAAAAAGAAAGGAACGATAAGCAACACTAAGAAGTTCAATGTATCAAACTATTAAGCACTGATTACTATTAAACACTAGTTTTTCAGAACAAGCTGAGTAGGAGATACCAGCTTAGCTTTCTGCCTTGCCTGAACCCCTTCTGCTTCAACATTTTCTGCTGGGTTTTCATCAGATGCCTGCTTAATTCTGAGAGGCACTCAGGCTTGCACTATTTTTGAATATTTTCCTACTCCTAAAATAAACTACCAAGCACATACTATTTAGTGAACACTTTAAAGGGCTCTGCTGGTGACCCCCTCCTCACTCTGTACCAGTCACCCAGGACAGATGAGATTATCAGCATTTCAATTGGTTTAAATGACTCAACGCCTGGAGCTGTTTATGTTTTGACACTGTAAGAATGGAAATCCTTGCAGAAGGTAACAGAGCTAAGAAACTTACTTCCAGTATAGAAGGTTTAAGCAGTTACACTGCTATTCTTTCAAAATTAAGTCCCTAAACAAATGCTTACATAAATCTCTGCAAACAGGTGATTTCCCATAATGCTTCCTACATGAGGGCATCTGCAGGAATAGCAGAACCACTCTAAGTCTGTGCCTATGAGAAGCTTCTGTGGCATCTAATCAAAGAAAACAGTGCTACCAAGGAACCTTCCTGGTCTCATCTAATAGGGACCTCCATTGCAATACAGCTTTCTTGACAGCCTGTCTTTTTTAAGACAAGCACAATTGTATGTACTTCAAAAAAGAAAAATTACATTGCATGATATAACAGAAAATATAATTTTATCATTACAGTGGGAAAACAACAAACTATAACTAAAAATTAGAAAAGTGTTTGCCTACCTGAGAAAAGGTGAACCTGTGCACAGAATGACCAATCCCTCTTTCACTGTTTTTCATTGTGGAAGACTCTTTGGGTGCATTAAGAATTACTGTCTGGGGATCTTCAATAGTTATACAACTCTTAAAAAAAAAAAAAGACAAAGTACACCAAAACACCACACAAAATATTTGGGAAGAAAGATATCTGAAAAAAACAAACAAAAAACCCAAACCAACAAAATTCCATGTGTTTTCATCGCTTTACCAGAGTTAGAGTTGCAAAGTTTACATAAAATCACTCTTGAGGTATGTAACATCTACAGAGATACCCACTTCACATGAAAGGCAGAGTGAAGACAAAGCTAAGGCAATCATCTGGAGTTCTCAGATGTATAAAATTTTTCTAGGATACCTTCCATCAACTTTTTTTTTTTTAAAAAATAATCCACTTTCTAAACACATGGTACTTCGTGACTGTGGCTTGCACAACTCTAGCTATGACAACCAAGCTATATAGAAATCAAATGGCTTTTCCACTTCACTCATTTTCAGTGTGAAACAAGCTATGACCAACATAATTCAAGTAAAGTAAGTTTGGAGCATTATCCTTTGATTAATAAATGGTGTTATCAGCAATGAAGAAAAGGACATTAGTTTTAACCATTTGCCACTTCTCAATTAAGCAAATGTGAGATGCAGTTACCTAGCAGTCACTAACTAGGTGTAGAATGTAAGAAAGTTTATTTTGCACCAGACAGGCTATCAAGAATACAAACTGCATAGCTGAACACTGTCTTGAAGCATCAGCCACAAGGATTGATTGTAACTAAATCCGACGTTTATGTTCAGACTGGCCAGAGCTGGTAAAGCTAATAATCCATACATAGCACGTACATAAGAAGTGCTGCTTTCCCCAGGAATCCCAACAAGTTTATCAACTGGCATAAATGCTCTAAGAAGTCGGGTACTGAATTTAGACCAATCAGTTGTTCACTGTGCCAGGCTCTAAACCCCATATACTCTTTAACATTCCTCCTATGTTACCAGGAACAGAAGTATAGGTCAGATATACTAAATTCTAGAGAGCTACAGAAGAATCCAACATCTGCAGCCTCACAGATGCCTGTGAGTAGAGACCTTGAAGTAGTCTGATCTGCAGAGCTGGAATCCAGCTAGTAACACATCACTCTCACTGTCTCCACCTGGGGAATCCCACAGGTAAGCTGGCAGGAGCTGGGCCATTTCTGGCTCTGTACACATCATTTATTCAAAGAACACAACTTCCTGTTCTCCCATGGGTGACTCTGGAGAATCACTGACAGCTGTATGAAAAGTACAGAATTTCACCCAAAGCTCTGCAGCTACACTTGTGGAAATCATTACCTCTATAAACACCAACAGATCAGTTAACCTATTGACTGTCTCCAATTAAACATGTCTACAGCTATAAGAAATAGGACTTGGGTTCTACTTTTTTCTTTTTCTGTTACAAATTTCAATCAGTGATGCTTTCCTGACAATTATGCATGTCATGGAGCAAAAAAGGACCTAAAATTTAAGTTTATCACTCATTTGATTATCCAGATAGAAAGCGTGGGGGGGGGGGGTTTTTTATTTTTTTATTTGCTTGGTTGGCTCGTTGTTTTGTTTTGGGTTTGTTTTTTTTTTTTTTCGGTTTGGTTTTTTTCATTTGTTACCAAGCATCTTCCTCAGATTTGGGTGATCGTTCAGAGACTAGAAACAATGAAGAAGCTGAAGATCTTTCAAGCACCCTTAGTTGTTACAAGCTGAGGAAAAAGCCTTCATACCATACAAAGCAGATTATAGAGCTAATATATTGAAAGATAAAGTAGCTCATGATGAAATAGTTGAAGACAAGAGCTTTGAAAAAAAAAAATCTAATACAACCTTCAACTCATTTTTTTTCCTCCCTCTCTGCTTTTAAGAACAAGTGGTTTCACTAATAGTCAGGTACTCAGAAATTTCCCATTCCAAAGAGGAATGACATAAACAACTCATGAACTAATTTGATTTTATAAATCAGCTTATCCTTCCAGCCAATTCAGATTGCTGAGTAATACTAAGCCAGAAGCGCTGTGGCAATGCATACTACTCAACAAGAACTGCCTAAGAAAAGATGAACATAATTTGCAGGGTGGGAGGGTGAGGATAACTCAAGTGAAAAGGAAAAAAAGGCTCCAATCCAGATTAAATGGAAGGCTACATTTCAAAAAAAAGCAAATCAGAACTAATATTAAATTTTTCTTCAAGGAGGTAAAGAACAAGATGTCTACTGGAGAGCTTTTGTGACCCTACAAACCTGAGGACTGAGAGATATGCTGCAGAGACCTTGTCCTCCGAGGACAGCTAAATGAATTCATCAGTATTTGCAATAGATGGGGATGGGGACAAGGAGTATTTCTGTGCTTTTGCATGTGTACATGTATGTGTATGTAAAACACTGAGACATTCTGAATCTGACAGCATAAACTCTAGAGGTTATAGAAAAGTTTGACAGGGTGAGCAGTGAATCATCAAGACAAGGTAGCAGATTCAGACGTTCCAGAGAAGCTCAAGGATCAGACACCTGAATTATTCCTAGAATTGCATAATATCTTCCATGAAACTCCTTCGTTTCTTGAACACTGTAGAGTTGAATGACATCAACTTTTAACTAACATCCCCCAAGGAATTTTGCAGAGCTACAGGTACACTATGCACATCAATTAACAATTGTGATTAAAGAAAAAAAAAACCACCTTTACCCAGGTGTCCATTAATTTATTTTATAAAAGCCATGTATTGCTTTCAAATAGAAGTCCCAGCTTACAAAATTAAGTGCTCTTTTGTGGAGAAGAAAAAATTATTTCTTAATTCTACAACTAACCTGAGATTCATCGTTTTCAAGCTCTGCTATAGAGAAGGGCCTCACTCTCAAGAAGACTTTCAAAGGTTGATATGTCTATTCATTCAAAACAAACAAACAAAACAACACAGAGTTACAATGGCAGCTGCTTAAACAGAACACCCTGAAGTTGTATCAGGACACATCCCTAATGAATATTTCTTATTTTGTCTTACTGCCTCACTCTCTCCTTCCTTGTGAGGTTCAGACCCCAAGGTTTCGTTTGCTTCTTTGCTTCCTACAGTCTTTGAGTACCCCTTTTTGTTGTCCCATCCCTCTCTCGGCACCCTTAGGGTTCTTTTATGGCCAAGCCAAGCCTTTGATTTTAAAAGGACACACTATTGGAGGCATAAACTGCGCTGCTTCCACCTCCTGGTCTTCCTCTGCATTGAATTCAACTTACATTTTCTAATAGCTGCTCTGTAGTATTGCACTTCCATTTTCTATGGAGCATGTTCAATTAATAGATTGACACAGCCTCAATCTCTAGAGGCTGCTTCATTGCCACCATCCAGACACCAGCCCCTCACCTTCCTCACAGTAACAGCTATAAAACAGTTCTCACTTACTAAGGCAGGCTTTTCCAGCCCATACCATTACATAAAGGTCTCTCCTTCCAGGTGAAGCATTCATAGAAGGGAATTTTTTAGAGGGATCGCAGCACTCCTTCCTTTCTCACAGAGCAAAGCACTTGGGCAACATGGATTTACCACAGGTCTGCACAGCAGCCTTACCGCTCCCCAGAACTCCACTAGTCATAAAAAAACTACATCACCTGAGGGAAGTCAATAATGAAACCTACCATTCTAAAAAAGCAGAGACAGCTATACTATCTCTAAAAGCATACCACAGCACTATAGATTTTTGTTTCCAAGCACTTAACAAGCTTCCCACAAGGATCTATATATTTTTTTAGCTTAGTAAAATGAATGGTAAAGTCACATTGCATTCAAAGTGCAACTACTGAAGTCCTTTACTCCTTTCTCAAAAGCTTCAATCAATGCATCACGGAGCATTGACCACCTGCATTTGCTACTGCTTATAACAAGCAATGAGAAGGGAGTAGAAAAATCAAAAACATCTTGGGGGCAGGGGAATAAAGCAGTTCTTATCAAAGAAACATTCGCCAGAATTAAGGCTTAAAAAAAGGGAAAAAAAAGCATAACCTAAAAACATTACAAAACCAATTCACACCTCCTGTTCCTCTGTATCAGGCAACAGTGTTGACTCCATAGGTGAGAGTTTACCCGCTACATTCAGAAAAGAAACCGATTCCAACATATCAGATACTTCCGCAGAAACAGAGCTTTTCCCCTCACCATCCATCGTCCTGTGCAAAGGAACTTGGAAGGAGGGAAAAACAAGACAAGTCAATCCATCATTTTCTCAGAGAACGAGCAAAAAATTAGAGGAAAACAGAAAAGGGGGTAGCTTGTATAGGAACAAGCGGTTCTGAAGAAAACAAGGCCTTCAAGAGAACTTTGGAAGTACAGAGGAACTTTAAATAAACCACTGACAGGCGGGTTATATTAAGAAATACGCAAATGAGAGCACAGCAACTGCCTCTGTTGGGTGTTACTCTCCTCCACCTGCAAGGCCCGGGCCACGGCCTGTAACCCCC
>VZRU01006932.1:294493-347770 GCA_013398155.1 Pedionomus torquatus | reverse complement strand
TCTCCTCTCCTCTCCTCTCTTCCCTTCTCAAAGTCAAAGTTATTAACTATCTAATTACAACCACATTGTGCAGACAAGCTTGGGACTTGACAGGCTGCCCAGGACCACTTAGGAAAACTTAACTGCTTGGTGTGTGCAAGTGGTGGTGGTTTGTGAATGCACACATCTGACAGATGACAGGCTAGCCATTTCCTAATGCTGTCAGTGCTGCAGCCCTAGCCAGAGGGGTACTCAAAAAAGGAAAATAAAATACAGGGAGGAGAAAAATACCATGCAGTTATTTTTTTTATGGTCTTTTTAAAAATTATTTTCTCCAGCAAGCAGATGAAGGAGTGGAGGATGCTTGCCACCAACTACTTAGGGTGTCACTGCATCCTGCTCTTCTCTGAACCTAGCTGCCATGTAAAACAAAGTAAAAACAGGTAGAAAGTAATACCAAGCTGATATATTTCCACTGTTTTTTTATATCCCACCCAGGACTGCAGGGGTCAGCGCAAAGCTATTCTTAGAGCAAAGCTGGCAATTTGCAAGCCAGTGTCTTTAACCCCGGGTGAGACACCCTGCTCTGGCTGCTTCCACAGTGCAGGATCTCATTTCCACTGGTTCCTTTTGGTTTCCAGCAGATCTTTTAACTCTGGCCAACTGGAAAAATGGGAATTTCACAGCAGCTCAGTTTGTTAACAGGGTGTTTTGGCTTCTCCTATAGCTAGGTGAATGAGGGTGGTCTGTGGATAGCAGTGCTGCTGTGCTCCAGGGCTCTGGGAAGGCTCTGCCAGGTCTCTGTCAGTGCTCCCATGGCTTAACCCATCCTTTCCCATCCCACACGTGGCACTAGCATCAGGGTCATGGTGGGTAGATGTGGGTCCTGTTCAGCCATTGCTTTGGCTAATGTCTGTTATCAGCCCTGTCAGGGCATGATGACCTGGTAAGTTATTTCCACTACTATTCTCTGTGACTATCCACTGCACTTTAAAGCAGCCTGTCTCAGCTGATGGAGCAATATTACAACCAGATACAGAGATAACCCAAAGGAAACTACAATTCCTGGCCATGAAGGGGTTCTTCCCATCTTGACAAGTACTTGTTTTTCAGTACACATCATGTAATATTTTGCTGTTTTTTCTTACTGCATAAGATCCACATCACAGAGTAAAATCCGTTTTTTTCACAGACCAAATCTATCACCACAAGAGAAGGAAAGAAATGCACAAGATGAGTACCACAGCCCATGTGACCTGCTCCCTCCATTTCTTCTTCTCCGGACCTTTGGGATGCTGGATACAGACTGCTTTTGAAAATTGGGCTCTAAGAGGCAATTTTGAAAATACATAAATGGTAATGGAAGGAGGCAGGCATCTGCTTGTTGCATGAGGGACGCGCTTTGGTGGTGGGATATGTGGAAACATGTCCACTGCAGGCAGAGAAGTGATGAGATGTGTGATGTCTGTTCTCAGACTGTTGCTCCTATGTTAGTCCCTCCAGGCCACTCAAATAGAGGAGTACCATGCTAAAAAACTGGTATTATCCCATGAGGAGCTGTATAAGTTGAGGGGCCTTCAGTGGCTTCTCAGTTTGCTATGTTGCTCAGTACTATGTATATTGGAAAAATTATGCTCTGAATCTGGCTTGTGATCCTCATGTCAGAAACCTGGTCCTTGCCCACGGCAATTTGTGTCTTTCAGGGGGAAGGGGGATCATCTCCTGGATGAGGAAGAGGGCTAATACCCCAAAAAACCTGTTAGCTGGTCTTTCCTCCTCTCCTGTCCAGTGCTAACATATTACAGTAGCCAGACCCTTCCTAGTGGCTGTTAATTCCTGCCCCTTGTGTCTGGAGGGCCTGTCTTGGGTCCCAGTAAACCCAGTGCTTTTTGCCTGGGCCTCTAGAAGTGTTGGCTCTGGTCCCCCAACCTGTCATACAACAGAAGGGGAAGCACAGCTCCACTTGCCTTCAGGAGCTATAAACTGAGTCAAAAGGATCCTTCTGGCTCTGTCCCCTCTTAAATTTTAGAGAACT
Organism: Pedionomus torquatus; assembly: GCA_013398155.1. NCBI lineage: Eukaryota > Metazoa > Chordata > Aves > Charadriiformes > Pedionomidae > Pedionomus > Pedionomus torquatus. The sequence continues at coordinate 345,756 of VZRU01006932.1, read as the reverse complement.
TTTTCATAAAAATTTTGGGCTTTAATGGACTCACCCAAGATCGTCCTTCATGTTTATGACCCTTTAATCCCAGAGGAGCTCAGGAAGGTGTTTGTCAAAGCCTGCCAAGGCACTCAGATGACGGCTATTTCTGTGACTTCTCAGCTTTGCTCCTGCTTGCCAGACCCATGGACATTTCTTAAAGCGCTCCTGCAGGAATGTCTGCAGGCTTTCTATGGCAGCTGAATGAGGTATGGATTTATCTGACTTATTCTTAAAAGAAGCAGCAAAGCCCATAGTGGATTTCACAGGGAGGCAGCAGAGTTTCTTCCTGGCACTGAGGTGGTGTGGTAGCATAGCAGAACCTTGCAAAGCTTAGTTTTAAACCCAGCACACATACAGGTTTGCTATAAAATTGCTCTCTCTGCATGTGTCTCAGTTTCCCTGGTCTGGAAATTGCAGTACATCACTTCCTCTCTTATAGCACATGTGGGATTTAATCAGCTGGGGCCTATGAGGCCACTTGTGATTCTCTAAGGTATAGCTGAAGGGCATAATACTATCTTATAAAAATGCATGATTATAGTATCTGGACTGAGAGATGACATGGTAAAACCTGTCTGTGGAACACAGTTTCCATACATTTCTCTTACCTCATAGTTTGTAACACAGAATATAGTTGTCATGCACTGCTATGTTGCATATCCAATGCAGTTTTCTCTGTACAGTGAATTGAGGACTTGTTACTCTATCTTTTTCCTTGCTTTAGGATATTTCTCTGCCCCATAAGGAGCATTCCCCAGCCCAAGAGAACAGCATGGAAAAACCATGAGATCTAAGAGCTGCTAGCTTGTGTCAACAAGTGCACAGCCCGGGTTGCAGCAAATTTTGTAACAGGTCCTCAAGGTTTTCACTTTTATAGGACTAGGTTGGTTTTGCTTACAAAGGGATTGAAATAATTTCCTTAACCTCACCAGGAATACAGATGAAATAGGAAGTGCAGCAAAGCTGAGTTTGTTGGTTGGTTGAAGGGTTTTGGTGTTTATTTTTGGGTTGGCTTTTTTGTTGTTGTTGAGTTTTTTTGTTTGGTTGGGTTTTTTTTGGTTTTTTTTTGGGGGGGGGGGGGGGGTTGGGGGGTGGGCATTTGTTTTTGTGTTTTTTTTCTAAGGATGCTTTTTCAATTTCTTTTCAAGATGGGAATGTAAAAAAGTGCTTCTGGCCCTGGGGCCAGACTCTCTCCCTCCACGTAGGCTTCAGCCAGTCAAAATCCCTACCAGGAAGGTTCTGGCCCACCTTCTTGCCTTGTGTTTGGGGCTGGGGTCGTTCAGTGAGCTGGGGCATAAGGGGTGTGAGCAGCAGAGTGGTGCAGCACACAGCAGCTGCTTGCCCTGTGCCAGCTGGTACTGACTGTGCCCATGACCAAGAAGTTTATAGGCTGTTTCTTTCCCACTTCCCCTTTGACTCAGGGAGGTGAAAAGCAGCATGGTTCAGAATGACCCCCAGCCCTGTCAGTGCTCAGCATGCTGTCCATGGGCCGAGGATACCTGCTGCCATTTTTCACCTCCTTTGAAGCCTCCCTCCCAAGACCATGCTTGCTCTTTAAGAATCCCCACAACATTAATTTTAATAGGATGTTAACTTAAAGGCCTGCTTTTTTGCAGGCTGTGGAGGTTTAGAGAAGGGAGCAGCATTGCCGTGAGGCAGGCTGGCGAGTGGTGGGGCTGCCTGGGGTGAGGTGGTAGGACACTGGTGACAGAAGAGCTCTTTAATCTCTCCCCTGGGAAACACACATGCATCAATGAAGCAAATACTAAACCATCTGGCAAGAAAGCAACAAAAATAATCCACTGGTGATCCTCATTGTCACTGTCTCAAAACGCATCCTTTCAAAATAAGGATAACCAGAAAGGATGAATATAGGGAAACATACAACAAAAGCCTACTCAGACTATCACTAGTCCTTGTCCACGCTGTGAATTTAGGCTTTATTTTTCTAGGTGCCGAACGATAGCTGGTAAAATGTTACTAGTGTGCGACAGCATGAATGGGGAAGGAGAAGTCCCCTGCTGAGCTAGATCTGCTTAGAAATAATGCCTGAGCAAGACAGGGCAGAGAAAGCATGTTGGGCAGTGACCTCTCCGGTTGTTATCCAGGAATGTAACTTCAGGGCTGGAGAACATTTGTGTATTTATCAAGAGGAGGAAAATGTGACGTAGATGGGTTACTCTAGAATAGTCCAACCACCAGGTCTGAGCAATGCTGGGTTACAAGACAAAAGGGGATATCCTGCATTATAAAATCAGTAAAATCTTTTGGTTGGCACTAAGTAGCAGCTGTCCTTAATATTTTTGAAAATAAATAAATGCAGCTAGTTTGGTTAATGCATTATGTCATACCCCCAGTATGCCCGCCTGCCACACCAGCGCTGCATGTGTCCTGCCTTGTAGGCACTGGGGTGGGGAGAAACAACAGTGAACAATGCAAAACGTGACTTGGGGACACACGTGTCAGTCCCCATGCTTTTGAGAGAAAAGGTCAGCATGCGCTGGCATGAATTTTTAAAATGCCAAAGCAAGCAACTCCAGAAATTGGGTTGTTCTTTTTTCAGATTAAGAAATGCCAAGCTAGAGGGAAGGATGAACCTTAGCATCTTGCTTCTCAGGCCAGAAAGTTTGAATTTGCATTGCTTCTGGCCGTGAGAGCACTGTCTCGCCTGTCTACTGGCACAGTGGGCTAGATGCAACTGTGGCAGGCGGTCTGGGCTCCTGTGAACATTGGATGCTCCTCTGCCCTACCTCTATGACTCAACCCCAGATTTGCCAGTCAAGGGGACCTATTAAGACCTATCTGGTAGGCTGAAGTGCAGAGGTCTGAGATACCCAGGAGGATCTTGCTGGGGATACAGAAAATCACTTAGTCTGGCAGAGGTAGACATCATCATGGGCACAGTCCCTACATGAGGTGCTCACTGCCAAGTGCTCCTAATTCACCCCTTAACCTTGCTCATTGCTGAGTTTGGTGAACCAGGGACCATTGCTCTCAGCTGTCTTGGGAATGAGTACTTTCAAAAAGCATATGACAATCATCAATCGTGAGAGCCACAGACAGGTTTTTACACTTTGCTTTCCAGCATCCTGTGGTTTATTTATCTGCTCCACACCTTCTGAAACTTGTGCTTTGTGAGCTGAACATTTTCCATGGTGAATGGTGACTCCTCTTTCTTGTAATTATTTTCACTTTCTGGAGACTGGGCAAAAATGATCCAGCTGTTTCAAAATATAGGGAGAGAGGCAAACAGCTGCAGTCTAAAGATGCTGAAGGCTTCCCCATGACTGTGTGCTGGAGGCTGGGACAGCAGTGGGTGAAAAGCTGAAAAACAGTTTGCAAACCACCCAGCTTGCAAAGCAGCATCCCACCTGGACCTGGAGGAAATTAAGATTGTTTTGATGTAGTTTTGAGCCTCCCAAAATCACTTTCCAACTGTGTATGGGCTCAGTCTTTCTGTGTTCACATGAAGGAGACCTGAGGCAGGAAGCACCAGGAGCACTGCCTTGTCTTTTGTCACAGCAACATTAAGCTTGCAGCCACCATGAAGCAGCAGAGATGTGCTAGGGTGGAGGTGAGGTGGTGGCTGCCAGGAGCTGGCTTGGAGCTGGACTCATGACCAGCAGGTTAGGATGTACACAGGCAAACCTGCTACCTAGATTAGATGAAATGTGCTCCTAGCAGATTGCATGGCCAAACTTTAGCAAAACAGCATATCTCCTGAACCCTGGGAAGCAGGATGCCTCTTGCTTCCCTCTTGCTGCCTGAAGAAGCACCTGGTGTCACATAGCAAGGTGAAGTGAAAATATGCACAAGCACGGGCTGTACATGCAGACTTGCCTCTCTCCTGCCACACCCAAACCCCCCCTGAGCCCTCCTAAGAAGGATTCTCTTCACCTCATGCTGTCCTCCCTCTGCCTCCTCCACCCAAAACAAGACCAATTGCTCCATAGCTGAAGGTAACCCTACATGTTTCTAGAGAAGATTTTGCTCTGTCAGCCAAAACTGTATGTCAGAAAGTGATGTCAGAGTGATACCAGAAGATTTTTCAAAGGCTTTTCAGTTCCGCGATTCCCATGCTAAAATTTCCACGTAAAACTTGTATCAAAAAGTCTAAAACACAAATTAAAACACATGGAGGATTTCAGTTGAATTCATCAAATCTTTAGGTGTGATTATGGAAACACAGGTCTCTGTTCCGCTTAAGGATGAGAAAACTCTATCTGCACATGCTTTGTTCATGTTTATGAATAGTTTAATGTATGCTCAAGTATTGTTATAGCAGAGTTAAAAGAAGAAATACTCTGTTTGACATATAATGTACATAAAGCTACACTCGCTGCAGACATTTACTGGATCTCTACCAAAGAGATATTCTCAAATTATCTTATGGTGTAATGGGCAGTAGCGTATATTTGAAATTTAAAACATTTTTGTGGTTTGGTTAGCACAAAATCACAACTTTTTTGGAAATGTGTCATATTGTTTATCAGCAGCTGGCTCTTTGGAAGCAGGTAAGCATGTGCCCTACCTTGCAGGAGAAGCCAGTGTGTGGCAACCCCTAAGAGGGTTGGAGAGCTGTATTTCAGACAGCTAATTTCCACACTGGCATTTCAGAAAGGCTCCCTCTTCTGCTTAAGCACACTGTAACAGAGTGCCTGTGTGGGGAAAAATAAGACATCAACAGTGTGAGGTGGTACACCAATGCTTCAGTTGTGTCCTTTACGGCATCTACGTTGTTGCCCACACATCTGCCTGGGAAACTAGCTCGTACTTGCTTATTGCTGCAATGCAATGGGCTGGGCTCTTTCTGAACACAACCAGAGGCAAACAGTAGAAGCAAAGCACAAAAGCAAAACTGAGGAACAAAGGACCAGCATCTTAAAAAGGCAGAAATCCCTTGATTTTTAGGGTTTCTCATCATGGAAGTCTAAAAAGATGGGGAATAAATTCCCATCCTTGTGGTTACTTTCTGCTCTCCAGGGAGTGCTGATTTTTGTGCCTGTGGCAGAGACACCTCCATGGGACAGGAAAGGAGAAAGGCTGAATGTGCAGCCATCCCTCAATCAATAGAAAAGGCAACAGGGTCAGTCTGCAAGGCTTCAGAGGGGAGGAAGCAGTGGAGAAAGGAATTCAGATAATTGTGTACATGCAGGGTGGGGAGAGAGGGCCAAAATCAGATCTAATGCTGCATGTATGGACAGACTGAAACCAGATACCCTGCCTTGTGTTTTTCTGCCTTTGCTGGTATGAACCCTTATCAACCATCCGCTCTTGAAGTCTCCCAGATGAAGGAAAGCCACAATTATGTGCATCTTACAGATGGGAAACCATTTAAAAACATATTCCTCGCAGTTGTTCATTCCTGAGCCACAGGCACACACGCTCCCCACACACCACCTCCCCACTATCACCAAATGTACCTCTTGCTGTCTAGAGGAAAGCCTCTAATCTAATTTACCCCAGGCTTTTCAGACTTTGGAGAATTTATCTGCCCATATCTGGCCTGAAGTAAAACATCCTCCCTGCATCCGGCAGCTCCCCGGTTTGTTGTTGAGAATATAACTAGACGTTTGGTGGGGATGTAGCATAAGAAAAAGGAGACTGAAGACTGTTTCTGTCTCTCCAGCTTATCCTGCCCACCATTGAGAAAGGTAAATGGCTTGCTGACTCCTCACTGCCTGGGAAAAACTGGTCATGAATGATCCTGAGGACAAAACAACGAAAATACAAACCAACCAAGAACCCTTGTCCCTGCCCCTGTCTTGTCCTGGCCAGTGGAGCAAGACAGAGCACACTCATGATGCTGGAGACTGGACGAGCTGCCAAAAACAGTTCCTCCCCCACAACTGAAAAAAACTCTGGGGCACTTGTGAGTGCTCCTTTCATAAATAACTACTCACAGCAGAGAGGATTCTCCTTAGTCTGCTGAAAAAAGGCTTATTGGTTCCCATGGCCAAATAAATAGACATCGTATCTATGGAGTAGACATCAGGGTGTGCTGTCCTGGAAGAGCTGCCAAATGTTCAAGACCAGTTTAACGATTCTGCAATGTATTTGTCACTTTATTTTTTCTTTCCTTTTTGGCAGATTATTTTTTAAATTAATAAAAAAAAAGTTAACAAAATATAGAAAACTGGCGTTTGCTTACATGAATCCAGTGCTGCTGAGACTGCTGTGTTTACCAGAATGGCCTGTATTTAAAACTGCTCTATTAATCTATAATCTATGGGTTTATCTATGAACATATTAAATAGCAGTTAGTTGACTACTTTTGACTGTGACATACCTTGCTATTTTGGTATTTATCATACAGGTGACCTTCTTGCACCCAGTTCATATTTAAAGGTAGAAAATGAGCTTTCCCATTCTTGCAGCTTCAGACATACCTCTGCAAGGCTAAACTGTCTGGAGCAAAAGAGGTGTCGCCAGTACCAGAGGAGGCTGTGACTCTCAGAAACAAGTTTAACACCTCTGCATGCTCCGATACCAAGTTTATCTTAGCACTTGAAAATCAAACTGTTGGGCTTTCTTTGGGGCTTCACCTTCTTTCCACTTGAGAAGAAGAGATGCTCACCAAAGAAAGAAGCTGCTAAGGACTGGTGCAGCCCCATCCTGAATTTTCAAGATACGTGCAAGCTCAGAGCTCCTCAAAAACCAGCTTTTCCCCAATGCAAAATGGCATAGCTCACCTGTGCCCATCAATGTGAGAAAGACCACATGATGTCTCTCACACCCAGAAACTTGTGGGTTCAGCTTCTCATGGGAAAAATTGCCCTTTGGGGTGCCAAAAAACCTAGCGAAAGCCACTGCTTCTGCATTTCATTTTGGATTGTGGCTGATTGTCCTAGCTTAGATAAAATCAGTTGCCTAGGGCTGGCCTCATGGTGGGGAGAAGTGAGAGCTCTGCAAGGAAACATTTTGCTGCTAGGACACTCAGAGTTTCTGTGCTATGTTCTGCTTCTCTGCAGCAGTTTCCGAGCAATTAGTAATGTTTGCTCCAAGGTGCTGTGTCCCTTCCTGATCAGAAGATTAAACAAAAAAAAAAAGACAAACAAACAAACAAACAAACAAAAAAAAATCTTGAAACAGGAAGGAGCGCTCCCCCTGCCAAAGGAACATTTTTCCCAGCCTGCACTCCTCCACAGTCCATGTATTGGCCTCTCTGAGCCAATGGGGTTCATCACAGCAGGAAAAGGAAGTAGGTTAAAATCTTGTTAAAATCTTGGCAGCACATCACTGAAACTACAGCTAGAAATTGCTGAAAGGTGGAAGCTGCTAACAAGCAATTGGAGCAGGAAAATGCAGAGCTGCTTTGACATTTGAAAGGACCATCTAAGCTCTGCCCTTGGCTCTGCCCACCTGCTTCATGGATGGCAAGCACTGTGGGACACCACCAGCATCTTCTGATATCTATGAAAGGGCAGGTGGTCAGAGAAAGCCAGTGGCTGGTGGCAAAGGACAGGAGGGAGCTGGCCATTGCCAGCCCTCCAAGGTAATAGAGCAGTAGAGAAAACTCATTATTTTTTCCTTGGACTCACTTTCTGCCCCTAGAAGCACTCGCACACAAGCCTGATTTTGCACAAGAGGTGTGGAATAAAGGAGCAGGGAGAGGCAGAAAAAAAAAACAGGGAACAAGATCTTCTTGGGCAGCTCAAGTGAAATATATGGGGTTGAGGAGGAGAGGTAGCACATATGCAGACATCCTCAAAGAGTGGCTTTGAAATGATGATACTGGTGCAAGGATGAAAACAGTCATTTCGCTTCTGCCTTCTGAGTCCCCCATCCTCTGGCCTCTGGGCTTGTCAGACCAATATGGGTTCCAGCTGCCAGACTACAAGCAATTCTGGGCAGGCATTTTGTTCTTCCTGCCTGAAATCCATACTCAAAATAGTGTCAAAGTCATGGAGAAATGTAGAAATTGGGTAAGGAGCGCAAAATTGTTATATATGGGCTATGCTTCTATGTGCACTACTACTGAGATGTTCACAGCAAAAGATATGCAAATCTTACCCTGCACAAATACAACTTACAAGCTTATTTTATTTCAGGAGACAGTCAGTTGCGTGACCTGGTACAGACTAATGACATGCCATTGGCTGGGATGTAATGACTTCATGGTATATCTGTGCTAAGCTGTTTGGAAAGTAAAATATATTGGTGTTTAAGACAAACATGTTCTTGCATGACCACCTGGGAGGAAAATTTCAATAAGAACATGGTTCTTCATCTTGGGAATATGTGAAGACAGTGGCTTAGGGCAGCTTATGCCATATACAGCATAGCGTGCAGCATGCTCTGACAATGCTGGCAGTCAGGGTGAAATGTGTCTCTGGTCCCTGTCCGTCTGCAGGGATAAACACAATTGAGATATGAAATGAGCTGTAATAATACCCTTCTGCCTCCACCTCATTTTAGAATAGTAGAGTGTTGGACAAAGAGAAACTTTTTCTTCTACCCTTTGCATTCCTGCCAAAATAATACAAATTCTAGGAAAAACACCTTCTCTAAAACTAAAATATATACATATGAAGCTTTATTCTTTTTCCAAGGGAAATCTTTTGGTCTGCCCTGCTCAGCCAGCAGTTTCCCTGCTCTCCTTATTTTTCCTGTGTGCAGCAAGAATTCAGCTGCAGTTTGCAAACCTCATGAGTGACAGTGTATCTGTGGGAAGCCACAAGCATTATTCTCTTGCTCCAGGTCTGTGACTGGGCACCAGTGGGTCCTACCCCATGAATAAGACCTTTCCTGCCCATTTCCCCACTTCACCTGTCCCTGCCCTGTTTAGATTGGGTACTTTGGGAGCAAGTCTTGCTCTACCTGTACATAACCGAACACAAGGATGGACATTGTCAGCGTTTTTTTCACCAGTGCAGCACAAAGAGTCTGCAATAACATTGACTCCTAAGAGTAAATCAGCAAGTGGATGATAGCAGCCATCCACACTCAAATGTGTGGCTTAATCCCAGTGGAATTAATAACAACAAATTCCTTACTTTAGAACAAAAATAATAATAATAATAATAATAATAAAAAAAAACCAACCCTAAAAAAAACTTGAGGCCACCCACTAAAAAGCAGAGATGGTTGGCATAAAATCAGTGGCATTTCACAGGTTTCTGGGAACAATCTGTGGGGCACATATGATTGCCTTATGAATTTGGAGTTCTTTTTAATATTCAATACAGTCATTGACAAATGGCAGCTGAAACACCTGTAGGCCAAATGTGCACAGCTGCAGTGTGCTGCTGCTGATCAATCTTCAGATTACATCATGCTCCAGATGCCTGACTTCAGAAGCACTTGGAAGGCAAAGCTGGAGAGAGTGAACTGCAAGTTTAGCCACTTCTTTCTTCCCAATGCTGACGCTGTACCTCCTCTCCATTCAATGCCCAGCCCTTCTGTTGTCACATTGACCTGCATGATGCAATCTCCAAGCTAACAGAGGGGAAACTCCAGCCAGCAACTGGGGAGACACATTGGCATCCTATAGTCAGGAATAATGCCTCTACATGATTAATGTGCTGGGGAGATGGGCTACATACCATCCACTCTGCATTTCTACCACCTGAGACCCAAAAAACCATTGATATGCGCCTTTGAGTTGTTTTATTCTGGTGTTTCTCCACACTGCACACATGGCACAGTTTCATTGTTGCTCTGTGGGCATATGTGCGTGTGTGTGTGTGCATAAAGGAACTCCTGTGAAAGTCAAGAAATTTTAATTTTCACTCATTCCGTGCAAAAACTATGGCCCTTGTGCAAAACTTTGCCTGCTCTAAGACTTAGAGCTGGTTGGTGAAAAAATATGGGGGCAGTGAGGTGGTGTTGCTTTTGGAATAGGGAAGAAAGTCTTCCTTTTACTGCATTAAGTTTTTGTTTGCTGTTCAAAATTGGCAAACAGAAGGTGGGGCAGATTGTTTGACTCCTGGGGGATTTAATTCTCATTTTTTACACTTATGGATCTTTACAGAGCATCACAAAAAGTCCTGAATGTGAAGAAGCAGGATTCCCCTGTCTCCTTGCCCAGGGTGATCAATGTCACCACGCCCAGGTTTTGGCATAGCCGGGACTCACATTCTGGGTGACATTTCCAGATATTTACAGAGAAAACGGTGCTACTTTGGCATCTTCCTCCCAGCACAAGACAGCATTTGAAGAATGTGCCCTGACTCACCACACCCTCATCCCTGAAGTCAGTGATCACAGTTGCTTGACCCCAGCCCAGCAATGTTTCATGTGGTGGCAGGTGCAGGTTTTTGATAACCACTCAGACTTTGAGTAATGGCAGTGATTCAGTTGATGTGTCCAGGACTCCCAGGACTTTGGAGAAGATTGTACCAGGCCAGGTCTCCATGTAGGATTAATCTTCACAGTTTCATTGAAGACAAGGGGCCAAATTCTCACTTGGAATAAGCCAGCTTAACTCCACTGCAGTCAATAAAGCTACTCTGATTTTTTTTTATGGCCCAACTCTTTAAAATACATGGGGTGACAGGGTGTTGCCCTCATACAGAGGGAGTCACATTTTTATACACAAAAAAATCTCAGTGAGGTCAGAAGTACTTGGCACTGAGTAAGGAAAGCCACTGGCCAACATGTGGGGTTGTGGCAAGCACAGCTCGGGACAGGAACCCAGCTGCACACTAGGTCAGCTGCATTCGCCTTTTGGGCACCCTGTACTGATGCTAACACTGCGCCTCTGGAAATGATGACAGTGATCTTGAATAAGAGTGGTTTATATTCATTAACTTCTACTGCTCAGAGACTCTCTCTCTTTGCCTTCAATGGTCTGACATTAGCAGGGACACAAGCATGGCAAGAGCCATCCTGGGTCTTGCATCTCTCCTACACCATTTCTTCTAGCCTTTACTGCAAGTACTTTTTATAAACTTAAAAAAAATTCTTTCTATAAACTTTACAATTTTTGCCTTCCATGCAGGTGCCATTGCCTATGCTTGAAATCAACCCTCTAAATTTCAGTCTGAGTCCTTTTATTTAGCTGCTGCTCTTTAATTTAATAAGCCCCTTCCTTCCCTGCCCAGGTATTTATAAGTAGTCCTGCCACCCTAACTCTGCTCTCCTTGTTAGTCTCTTCTTGAGGCTGACTGTTTGCTGCCTGGGGGTGTCTAACACAGCATAAGGGGACCTTTGCAGGACAAGTAGCAGGAGGAGAGGTTACTTGCATGGCTAGAAGGGGTTTGGGAGTCTGCAGAGGTTTTTCATTTGTTTGAATATGCTATGCTTCAGCATGGTCTTGTTCGCTTTGCTTCAAAGTTTAAGGCTGGCTCTGATTCAACAAATGCTTCAATGTCTGTTGGCTTTCACCTCTGTTTGTGTACCTAGGGCTGAGGTGGCTTCTGGAGGGACTCCTAGTCAGGGTAATGGTAGGGCTTTCTAGAGGGGAGGGCAATGACACAGCAGCTGTGGATCTCCCTTGGTCCTGATCATGGACACAATATTTTATCTTTATTTTTGTGGCTTCTCATGTTGCCATTATTTCAGGCATGTGGTCTCTTGAGCAGACATCAGTAAGCTACAAGTCCCTGTCTGGGCTATGAGCAACCATGAATCACTCATTTTTCAAAGACTCGTAAGGCTAGCATCATGGCTCAGCTTGAGATTGGCTAGCTCTTTTACAGGCTCTCCTGCAACTGTTACATGGGTAATGCTGGGCAACTGAGTAATGGGAAGCGGGAGAGGGAATGAGCTTACTCACAACTTCTTTAGCAACACATTTCTAACCTGGACAAGAGCTGCCCAACCCACTGCTCTGCTCTGAGCCTGTACTCCTATAAATTAGTGCCTTGAGGGTTTTAATTTCTTCTACAAAGACTAACAGCTTTTGAAATTTTATGTCCATCAGTAGCTTGCAAGTGGATGCTGAATGTGGTGTGTTCTGCTTGCTGTCTACCAGCTTTTTATGTTGCTGCTTCATGGTTTTTTTCCTGTAAACTATCCACTTCAGAGCTCTCATGTGAGTCTTTCATCATGTTTCTGGAGTTTATGCCTTCATGAGAAGCAAAACAAAGTTGATTGATCCCTTGATGCTATTTTTCAAAAGGGAACAAACAGTCTCGCTCCAGTGAATTCAAACTCTGGAGGAAGATACATGCAAAGATGGTATCTCTCTGTTAGAGGAAAAAAGTCAGTGTGTCCTTAGATTGTCTCTATTTAGTGAAGTATTTAACCACATGACTGATGTCTAATTGTGTGCTGTTAGCCCTGCTGACTCCAGTGGCATTTAGTACATGCATGGAGGATGTTCAATGCGCTCTGCTGAATTGGAACAGGCTAGCAAATGACTACCAAGAATTTGATTTGTATACAGCACACACACAGAAGCCCAGAAAAAGCTCTGGAAAATTGTTTTATATGGTCTTTTTCAGTCTGAAAAATGCAGATGTATGTTTTCTTGTCTCCGGTTGTCAGGGTTTTTTTAATTCAATAATTAAATGAATGGGTTAAGTCAACATTTTCAACCAAATTAGTGTGGATAACTTGGCTCAATGCCAGCTGGCTGGTCTTTTTTAGACTTACCAGCTGCAAGCTGGACTTGTTTGAACCTTTGAGTCTGAACTAGGTTCCCACTGAGCTAATAACCTGTATTACTGTGGTACTGATGCAATCCCCTTTCTTGAAGGGTGAGGAAAAGGAGCTCTCTGCATCTGTTCAAAACAAAGACTTTGTACTTTGACTTCAGGAGTGTTCTTCCTCTCAGAATTTCACAAACTGTGCTAGGATGTACAGACTTGAGCTAATCTTCTGTGAATCTGGGTCTTGCTTTAAATTTACTATTGGTGTGCTTCTCATCTGACTGCTTGAGCTAGCAACTGATGCTGAACAGCTTTTCTGGTCTATAAAACTGAGTTTTACATGCAGCTTATGTTTGGAGTACAACAAAATGATTCCTTAAGTTTCTTAATTCCAAGGTTAAATCTGCACATGTATGTTTGTGAAGTTTGAGGCAAGCTGGATATCTAGTAATTGAAATGGAAGTGTTAAAGACTCATTAAGAGTTCAAATTGAATGCATGTAAGGTATAGAGAAGTATTGGTCTATCTCTGTCTGAAGAAGTGTGCGTGTGTGCTTCTACCCACAATACACAGATCATCTGTGATACCATATTTAGACTTTAAATGTATTGTAGGTGTGGAGGAGCATAGGGTGTCTGTAGTGACCTAATTCAAGCACTCTTCACACATCCACATCTATGCTGTTTACCAATTAAAGATGCATCTGTTTTCTGTTGAAATTTCTGGTTGCTCCTCTTGTGCAGGCACAGAGGTGTCTCATCGTATCTATATGTATGCTGAGCATTTCCCTGCACATGTGTGTACCTATAATGTATTATAGGTACTTGACTGTATCAGTAAATATTGGTGTGCATACATATATATATATATATATATATACACACGTGTAATATTGTAAAGTTGGTGTTCATCTATTACGGAGCACAACTGTAGGTATACCACTGATAACTGAAGAGATTCTGATTTTAGACTTCACACTTTGTGGAGACAGCCTCCTCTTCCACTTGATCCCCAGTTCTTGGCAAATGTGATTAGCTGTATTTCTTACTACACCCACACTTGGAAGGTAATTAGGTTTCTAAGGACCAGCAGTTTCTCAATTTAAAGTCTCCCTAAAACCCCCAGTGAGCTAAATCAGCATCAATAAATAAGTGAATAAAATTAAGTTTTAGGACATGGGCTCTGGAAGACTGGCTGGTTGTTGTGGCACAAGCGTTTTTTCTTGAAGGAGGAAGAAGTAAAAAATGCAAATGGAATGGAACTCCCCTACCTGAATGAGCACTGCAGTGAGGAAGGATAAAGGCCCTTACCCAGAGCAGTGTGCCTGGCTGGGAGTTAGTCTCTGCAACATCTTCAGCTGCAGCCTACTTGAACTGCAGCTGGAAACTTTGCAGCGATGCAGTGTGCTTCTGTCCCTGTAGAACTGGCAGGAAGTATTTGGAAATCAGCAGTCCCCAGATGAAAACCCTATTTGCTTTTGCCATGCCTGCTAGCTGAGGAGGTGTTCTCAGACCGGGGGAGCTGTTGGACAACACTTGTCTCCTGGAAGCGTGAGGATGTACAATACAGGAAACTTAACCTGACATCCCATGTGATTTGGCGGAACAAAGTGATCTCTGCCGTTTCCATACTTATTTATATTTTTAGTTGACTACATAATTTGGCCCTCTAGGAAGTCTCTTCAGGAGGTCATACAGCTGAAATAATAACTAATGATTTTTTTTAAAATTATTTGGGAGTTATTAAGTACTTTCTTCTTCCTTTCTCTCCCTCCCTTCAGGCCCTTTTTGGCAAACACACCAGAACACTTTCCATTTCAGGGTAGGACATGCTGCAAAAGCATTCTGATGTGTAAGAAGAAAGGGCCTACACTCATTTCCACCTGTCTGTATGCTGCTGCCAAATTAGGTAGTGCTGGAATAAGAAACCCAGCTGAGATACACTATACTGCAGTAGCTCCAGAGATTAAGGAGAACAGTTAACATTGCTTTTCTCTTCAGAGATCTTCTTATTCTCTTTCCATCACCTCACTTGGCTGTTTCATCTCTGATTACTGGCTAGTCTTAAATCCAGAGGGTGGTTCTCTTAAGACTTTCCTAGTATTAAACCATCCAAACTCTTTCCATCTATGCTCCATTAACAAAAGGAGCAGAATGTATTCTTTTCAATGGAGCTGTTCCTGGTTACTTGTGTTTCTGCTCTGACTGCAGAAATTGTGGTTTCTATCTGTTCTGGGGAAGTCTACTCCCCTTTTCCATGTCTGCAAAGAACCTCCTGTGAGCATGGGCTGTGGATGAGATGCTTAGCTTTTGTGGATTTGCTTCCTGGCCAGGGGATCACCTCTAATAAGACCCAGCCAAGTTGTCTTGTTGGCTGAGGATTGTGTCTAGGCACAAGAGCCAAGGGAATGCCTGTGGGCTGCTTTTCCAGGAAAGGGAGCTGTGGCCTGCTCAAGGACCAGGAATGTCTGTGGAGAGGGCCTAGGCCACTGTAGTAACAGGGCACGTAGGGCCTACTCTGAACTACATTCTGTCTTCTCCTGGACTTCCAGAACTACACATCAAACCTGAAAATGTTGCTCTTGTATTTTAGGGATTTAGGTTTTTTCAAAGAACAACTAAATAATACTCTTAACCGTGGGTGTAGGCTTGCATCCTCCAAGGAAATTTAGTGTCTTTCAAAAAAAAATCTCAGCTCTGGAGGGGGCCCTAGCTCCCTTTGGCCTCTGCTCTAGTCTGTTTATCAAGCCTTGTCAATTTCCTAATAACAGATCAGAGAAAGAGTCTTGGCTGTTTGAACGCCAAGCTCAGCATGATGCTCTGGTGGGGAGCAGGCACTTGCACACAGAGAGTATGAAATAGTAGTATCATGTTTCAGCTCAATGATGCTTGACCATGTTAGTCATGATCAGACAAAATAGTTCACTGCTGGGTGGGGAACTGGAAAACCATTGGGGTGAATTTTGACCTACCCTAGGCTCGGTAGCAGATGAGAGCTGGGGACCTTTGGCTCCTGTAGGAGAGTTGGTGGGGGCTTCAGCTCAACTTTAGGTTAAGTTTGGGAACAGAATGGGAGAGAAAGTGGGAAACCTTTGCAGTACCTTGCAACCAGCCTCTGGCAACCCTGTTTAAATCTTTCCTCTTTCCCCGTTTTTTATAATGGCAGCATGTGTACGTGTGAAACGGTTGTTTCAGGTTCCTGAGTGTCTTTCTGCCTCCAGCCTGTGTCTTTCTTGACCCCAATGCTCTTGGCGTGGGTCTTCATCCTGGTCATCATGCTTGCAACAGTCATGTGATGAAATGCTCTATGGTCTGCACTGCAAAGTAGAGATCCCCGCTGTTAACAGGCTCCTCAAGTTAGTGTGATGCCTGGTCAGTCTCAGCCTCTCTTTGTGATAAATCCCAGCCCAAGCTGCTCATTCTGCTTGTTGCTTCTTAGGTAGTGGTCTGGTCTCCAAAGTCTTTGCTTCCTCTCCTGTCCTGGTCCTCTTTCCTTCTGCTCAACTCCCTTTTTTACCAACTATGTTTTGCTCCATCACCTGCCTACACTGAAATGAGAGCATAGAAGGTGATCACAGCTCTTGGGTCAGATTCCCTCAGCTCTGTGTTGTGCCTTCTCCCAGTTTTGGGATCCTAATTTTTTCACAGACTCAATTCAATACCAAAAAAGGATGGTGAGATGTTTTTGAGTACATGTGCTTCTGGCAGTTCTCTAGAATATCACTTCTTAATTCTTTTCCTTGCACAAGGCTTCAAAATCCGCACAAAATTCTCCTCCCATGGAATTGGTGTGGGTTTGTCCTGCGTCAGAGGAAGTTGATGCTTAAACTCCCTCTACTTCCCTTCCACCTCCAGACATCATCTCTTCCAGTAACAATGTAAAAAGGTGCATCTTAGCAAGATTCTATTCTACTTCTCAGAAGGGACTGCAGCATGGAGAATCCTGCAGGTTTGTGTCTATCTGCAGCAAGTAAATGCTTAGTGTGTTAGGCTCTCCAGGAGAGAAGGGGGAAAAGAATAGCTAAAAGCACAAAAAGATATCTGAAATTGTCCGCAATTTGGCAACACTGCTAGCTCAACATCCATAATGGAAATCTTGATGTTTTCTGCCTTCCTTCCTACACCAGAAACCCCTCACTGTTGTGATGTCTAGCTTTAGCCCTGTTTTACTGGTATTTTATTGATGTCCCATGTAGTTTTTCAAATGTTCCTATTTAATTAAATAAGACATTACATTTTTAATAGGGAATGTTACTAGTCTTTGGGGGGAAAATCTTGATCACACTATCTCTGAAGAGTTCAAAGCTAGTAAAAAGAGCTTGGAGTATGATTTCTGAAATCCTCTCTCAGTTTATGTATGCTGTGGGAATGGGAAGGAACCAGGAGCACAGGCTGTTCCAAGCTGCAGAAACACAAGAGGGCTTTCACAGCAAAGTGTAGAGAAATGTTCCAGGTATTAGTGTTTTGAGGTTTTTTTTTTTGTTTGTTTGTTTGTTTGTGGCTTTTTGTTTTGTTTCTAATGAAGAAATTCAGTCTTGCTTTCAACAGTGGTTATCGGTGTTGTACCAATGGAAATGGGGAGGGTTGCATCCCTGATCTAGTAAGTCAGGGAAGAAAATTAGTCCAAGAGGTATTTGGGTTTGAACTATTATCTGTCAGCACTAGGCAGGCAGCTCTGTCTGCCCTGAGTTTTGCGTCTGCATGCTGACTGTGGTGTTGACTTTTTTCAAATGCATCCCCATTTCTGCAAAATCTCTAGTGGTTTATGAACCGTTGCTGATTTAAAACACGCCTAAATATTTAAGGAAACTCTGATTTATACTGTAAGTGTTTGCTCATCAGTTTTCATTTTAATCATTGTAACTCTTGGGACTCTAAAGGCCCTTGGCTTCCCTGGTCACTTTGCATGGATCTTCAGTGATTCTGCTTTAACTGGAGACCTCAGGATGGCTCTGGCCCAAGTGAACTCCTTGAGATCCTTGTGCAGTATTCTCCTGGTGGTACCCTGAGATCAGCAGACGCTGGCCTTTCTCTCAACTCCCACTCAGTGCTTCAAATCCCAGGGAAACCTTTCCTTCCGCTGCTACACCCTGTGCTTTGAAGACAAAAAATGATTCAACAAGATCTTGTTTGTATTGTTTGTATGGTTCAGCTGCCTTTAAAAATTTGCAGGGGTTTCCAAAGCAGAGATAAGGACACATCCATGCACGGTCTGCTCTGCCTTCAGTGCCAGCCCCCTGCAGATCTTCCTCAACTGATGCATGTACATTCTGCCCGTGTAGCAAGACTTATCTGCCTGCAGAAAAGCTAATTCTCCCATGAATGCTCCTGTCTACCTGTATGTGATGCCTGTTTGCAGTTACGCACCGAACTCTTCCAGAGCTGCACAGTTGAGAAGTCCTTTGCCTTCAGCATGGTGCTTCTAAGTCCCAAAAAAGGCAGCAACCAAAAGGCCTTTGGATAAATAATTTGTGATTATAATTAACATGTAGAGTCCGTGCAACTATCTCGGTGTAATCAACTCTGCTGCACAAAGTGGCTGCTGGTGCCTGTTGAAACGAGATCTGACTATTGGCTTCAGTAGGAGCAGGATTTGGCCTTTATTGTCTTTCTCATTGTGCTGTGGCTGTGCAGCATCTCTCTACTCATTTGGAAAGCTGTTGCTTACTTTTACCATGTTGTGCTACCTGGAGCACAGCCTGCTCTCTCTGCTCTTTTCACTATCTGCTCCGCTAATGTGTGTGAATGCCTCTGTCTTCATGTTTGCTGCTCTTTCTTGTTTGCGTTTTTTCTTCCCCTCCCATCTTTAGGTCACCTGTTTTGGGTCATTTTTTTTTTTTGATACTAACTACACTGCAGGATTTTCTGGATGGGGATTGTTGCTTTTCTCACTCTGGAGGGATGTTTTAATCTCTCTCTCTCTCTTTTTTTTTTTTTTTTTTTTTTTTCCTGGCCAGAATACAAAAGGTTAAACAGCTTGGAGAACCTTATTCTGTATTTACTGTTGAGGTAGATTTCTAAATCAACAATAGGGTCAAGTATTGGAGTGACTTACAGAGCTGCTTAAATTTTTTCCTTCCTTTGTCTCTCCCCAAATCTGAAGTGTACATCTGCAATTTAGATCACTGAAATGGGAAGCTGTGAAATGCATACAAATGTCTGTATATAGACTGCTCAGTTTGGCCCCAGTGCAGCGCCAGTTTCCGTTTGGCAGTAGTCAGGTCCCTCTGGGATCCAAAAAGCACCTAAAAATACAGAGTACTGAGAGGATTTTTTGCGCTGTAGCAGGAAAACCAGCAAGGAGGATGTGCTGGCTGGGATGCACAGAGCTAGGCAGAGAAAGTCTGGTTGCATGTGGATCCCTTTTCTACATGCACTTTTTTTAGGAAGGTCCTGTCTTGTGAAGAGGTTACCAGGTAAGCAGAAAACAGGTTCTCAAAGGGAAAAGTATTATTAGCATTTGCTTTTCAGAAGGCAGACCGAGGCACCATCCATCAATCAAAATTGCATGGGCAAGTTGGATCTGAACCAGGAGTAAGTTCAGCGTGGCTCCTTTATTTAGGGTACAGTGTAGATCAATGTCCCCAGAGTAGGTTACTACTCTGCTTCTTCTTTCCAAGAAGGGCAAAGCCTGCTGGTCCC
The DNA here is from genome assembly GCA_013398155.1 of Pedionomus torquatus. Classification (NCBI taxonomy): domain Eukaryota; kingdom Metazoa; phylum Chordata; class Aves; order Charadriiformes; family Pedionomidae; genus Pedionomus; species Pedionomus torquatus. Next base: position 326,555 of record VZRU01006932.1, on the reverse strand, counting down.
CATCATGTGAAATAGTATGCAGTAATGGAAGAGCTGCTTCCTAATTAGCGCAGAGGCTTTGGTGTAAACTGCCCCAACGTGGGACCAGGTGGTCCAACCCAACATGGTGGCCAGGGCAGAGCCAGCCCCGACATTCCATGGCACCTGGATGGCGTGTGCCAAAAGCAGCAGTGCAAAATGGGCTGGAGATGAACAGAGCAGATGGGAGGAAGTGCTGGGTCTCATTGATCAGCCACCACCTCTGCAGAGGCTCCTAAGTTGCTGTCCTGCAAAACACCCCATTTCCTAGCAGCCAAGTGTATATGGTTACAGCCTCTCCTTTTCCCTACCAGCAAAGCAGAGATGAGACATCTCCACTCCCAAGCCTGCAACCAAAACCCCACTTTTCTTCTGCAAAGCAGCTCTTGATTATTCTCTTCTAAGAAATTTATGGAGTAACCCTATTTTTGAGGTTTTTGTCTCTCTCATCTCCCTAACCCTTAGGTTACCCCTGTAACTCTCCCTTGCAAGGCAACACGTTTCACCTTGAATATTGGGACTGGCAAAGCAGGAGACAGCTGTCACTGCCATGTGGTAGAAGTGCCTCTGATGCCACTTGGTGTTCTGACCTTAAATTAAGTAACTGGGGAGACTGTTGTCCTGATGATTGCTGCTGTGAGCTGTGCTTGATGTAAAACGTGGGTCCTCCTTGCTTTGTGCTCCTGGTTGCTCCCAGATATGCCGCAAGCTCCCTCTTACACATTCATGAGATATGCCCCTTGGATACAATTTCAAACACACGTTACTCTTTAATATAGTGTATCCTGCCCTCTAGTGCCAGCAGCCAGCAGATGCTGAGTCAGCAAGAGCCCAGGAGCAAACTGTGTTGTACTCCTGTGACTTTCCACTTATTTTCATCGAATGGATCTCTTTGAGCCTGGGAAACTGCTAATTAGGGGCTTTCTAGGACAGGGAGAGCTGCTAAATATGTTTATGCATCATTGGTACGCTTGCCCGAGGGTTTTGGCACTGACTACCTCAATATGGCTTTGGAGCAAGCACAGCTCCTTGAAAGTATCCTTTTTGAGATGTTTTCAAGGAAAATGAGCTTTATAACAGAAAAAAAAAAATGTGGCAGGCTAAGTGAAAGAAATCTTTGGAGGTCAGAAGGCTGTTTCACTGAGCTTAAAAATAAATCTTGAAGCCTGGGGAGTGCTTGGCTGTCATGCAGAGGACACACAGAGCAGGGATAACACCTGGAAACAGGTCTCTTGCTTTTCCTCCTAAAGAAAAGGAAGAATAATTTTCTGTTTAAAAAGAAATCTGAGATACTTTCATTTCATTACCTGCTCTGTTAGGAGGGGAGCAGAGGCTTCCTGAGCTATGGCCCAGGACTTGCAGGAGTGCTCAAAGTGGGTATCTGCTGCAAGCCAGGTACAGCCCATGGATTCTGCTCGAAGCTCCTCCATAATCATTACATCTCCCTCTCCTCCTGACATGACTTTTCAATTCTGCTATTTTTAAGACCCTGCCAGACAAAAGAGTCAAAATTTGCAATGCAAGGACACAGGCTGGGGTGGGTTGGTCCTGGCTGCAGAGCTGTGCGTGCCTCTAGCTGGGTGGGAGTGGACCTGCTGGGACTTTTGCACAATTTCCTGGGCTATTTTAACTGTTTGGAAGATCGAGCCATGAAAACACTGTTGGGGCTGTGAATGGGAGGGGCAGGCGGTCTATTTGTACACAAGCAAGACTACAGAAATTGGAAAAACAGTTTTGTATAAAATACTGTCCTACTCCCTGTCCCCTCATCTTGGATCAGAAATGCTGGAGTATGGGGAAAGCGGGTGGGAAAAATTCAAAGCACAAACCCTGAGAGGTCACCCATAGTTTTCCTCTGATGCACAGTGGAGTGTGAGTGCTAGCGTAGCTGTTAGGGTGGGTTTGTTTCTTTAAGGTGTCTCCCAGAGGGAGGATCAGCAATGTGGCAGCTATGGTAACTCCTCTTGGCTTTCAGCACAACCCTTGCAGATCATACAACTTGCTAGTGAAGAAGGTACAGCTGTCCAGGCCTTGGCAGGAATCCCCACCCTTTACTTACTGCCAAATGCCGTTTTCCTTTTTTTAAAAAAATTCTTATTTTCCTAAGAAAATATGAGGAACAGCCTCATCTGATGCCTCCTGGACCTGCTGGAGTAAAACCTGATGGTGCTACATTCCCACGTGGTGCTGAGATGTTGGCAGCCAAAGAGGTGGAGAGCCCAAATTTGAGGGTTCCTGCTGTGAGATGCTGGGAGTGGGGTACCAGGCTTAAAGACTGGGATCCCAGTAGTGTCTGCAAAGGGATGAAAGGGCCAGAGCTGTGTTCACGGCTAGTTTGTGTTTTCAAGGTGTGGGCATCCCCATGACATGTCCAGTTCACATACATGCCTGCAACAAGTGAACCAGCTGGAAATTGCAAGGAAGCTTGGGGGAAAAATCCTGCTGTGTGTTGTACCACTTGGCCAACAATTTTCCTAAGTCACCTCCTTGATCATGCCATGGCTGCAGGTGTCTCACTGTCTGCGTTTGCACCTATAAAGCACAACAACAACTCTAAACTCACCAGTGACTCAAACAGTCCTAGCAACCAAATCCCCTGTGAAGCTTCAGGCATAGAATCCTGGCCTGGAGCTTTCTTCTCTGGTCCCTCTTTGCATCTACTGCGGCAGTGTTGGTCCTTGCCTCCCAAAGCACATTTGGGCTATGTTGGCCTTGTCCCATGAAAAGGACTGTGCCCAGCTCCAGAACATGATCAACACCACATCCTCAGGAGCATATCCCATGCTTGCTGACCACCCTGCTGCGGGACTGCTGTGTGCTTCCTATAGCTTGTCTGCACTGGCTCCTGCTAGCCCCAAGGGACAAGTCAGTTGTGCCAGTGGCATGAACAAACAGCCTTTGCTTGGGAAAGACAAGGCTCCTACTGGAGTTGCCCAGCGTAGAGTATGACAGCTTGTTTGCATGAGCTGTGCATTTGTATGCAACCCGAAAGTTTGAACGGAATTGCTCCCCTGAGCTTCTCCAAGCTTCTCTGTCAGTCTAGGTCTGCTGGTATAGCATGGCAGAAATAACTGGAAAGACCCTCATTCTGAAACCTTTTGGTTGCATGTGTGATTTAACCATATGCCTGATATGAAGATCTGAAAGGCAGGCTGAACAGTGCAATTCAACTGTGGAGCCTATGGATTTCCTATCTAGAAAGTGGGTTTGTATTTTAAAATAACACAAACTTTTGTAGAATTATGTGAGAACTTATGTAGTAGCATTTGAATGAAAAACTAAGAAGGAATGACACTGGGGATCAAAAATACATCACAATTGATTTGCATGGCTAGTGAAGTTACGGTGTTAGGAGACAGCACCCAATGTGCTACAAATGGAAGCTTTATTTTGCATAGGAGCTTGGTAGTTGTGTACGTACCGGCTCAAATAATATGTGGTACTTAAAAAAACCTTTCTAATTGCAGCAAAAAAATGGGCCAATGATAATATATTTGAGAGCAATAAACCAGTATCAAAAAAAGGGAAATTTATTGGAAGACTGTCACTTTTTAAGCCAAGTATTTATTTCATTCTGGTATAATTCACAGTGAAGAAATAGCTACAATTTTCAAAACCATATCTCTTTCCTTTTGGTTCCTAAACCACTGCCAAAAAAATATTTTAAGTTTTTGCCACGTCAAGAGTAAAAGTATTGCCTTATTTACAAAATAACAGTGGTTACAAGGAAAATTTTCAGATTAACACAGTCCTATTGAAATTTGGTGTTTTGAGCTCCTAATTCACAGCTGAAAATGCAACCGCCTTCTGGGCTCACAGCATTTATTGGCTGAGGTACCTGTAATTATATTTTGGAGTGATGGGATCTTTTTACAGCACTCTTCTCCACTAATTTCTCTGGCATGACCACAACAAAACAGTGACAAGTTCCCTTTTTGTGTGCATTAAGTTATTGCCAGGAATATTGACTCCTAGGTTGTGTGTTTTCAACATTTCTGAGGGGATCACTGGAAAAGGATGCCTTGATCTTCATTGCTCTTGAGGCACAAACCGTGGCTTGAACAGTTCCAAACCCAGTGCTCCGTAAAAAAGCCGCCTCTCTGTATCAAAATGCAAGTGTGAGCTTGCCCCTTCTCTGTGGGGAAGGTGGTGAAATAGCAGACACTCGGCCATGCTGCAGCTCCCCTCCAACGGCAAACATTTCAGACCCATATGGTACAAAAGAGATGTAGTGGTCGTAGTAAGGAATCTATTAAGCAGCCCTTCTTGTGGCAAAGGATGAAAAAATGTTTGGTTGTTCAGTGTATAAACCCTACTGAGAGCTTAGAACATAGAGCTTGCAGGTTCGTGCCTGAAGCATTGCGCTTGCAATCAGAGGCAGCAAAAAGGACTTTGCGATGTTGGAAATTTCAGAGGCAGCAAAAAGGACTTTGCAATGTTGGAAATTTCCTGAGCTCATCAGGTTACATAATAAATTTCTTTAACAGATGCAGAACAGCCATCTTATCTAATGTGTAAAAATACATATTAATATGTTGTATGCATAGATATTTTTTAAAGGCAATATTATTTCATCTGGCCTGCTTTTATCATGTACCTTTATGCCCCTGTACCTTACTGGGAAGTTTCCATGGTGGCAATTTCCTGGTACTTCCAGAGACACTGCCATAGCCCAATCCTCTCTGGTTCCATGTGGCTATTCTTGCACAAGCTCAGTTCCTGCCACCACCCAATGCTGTGGCACCTACTGGTGTCTGGCATGCTGCGGCTTGCTGAGAAAGCTTGCCTGTGCATTCAGGGGAGAAAAACCTTAAGCTCACAAGAATTGATAAGAGATGCGTGTAGCATGTAATTTGTGTGTACGGTATGGAGACGGTGCTGGTCATCCTGGTAGGAAGCATGCAACAAGGATGAGGAGATAGGTGCTCAGTTTTGACACACCAAAAAGCTCTTTCCCCATTCCAACTCATTTGATTGTGAAGTGGATGTTTTTCTCCTGAGCGCCCTGCTGTGCCCATAGTGATGCATGTACAGGGGTGTTACCGCGCACATCTATCAATATGCTCCTGGGGAGGATGAGACCCTGCTCTGCCCCTGTGCGCAGGGTAGGTGCCATTGCCAAGCACCCACAGATGCTGGGGCTCCACTTGGGCCGTGCCTCAGGTGCGACTCAACCTGTAGCACCACTTTCCCCCAGGGTCCTTGCCTTGAAGAGCTTACAGCTTTTTCTTAAATGGGCAGCACTTCTGTTATATATACGTGCATAAATGTTGAAACGCTGTTTGTCACCAGTCCTGTGCATTGCACTGCTTTCCTTTTGACAATGAAACACCATTTCTTTGCTTCTCTGTCCTGAGCACATTCGGTGGAGTGCGGGCGTGTGTGGGGTGTTCGTGTCACAGGGCAAGAAAGCTCCCAATGGCATTTGTGGATGACACAGAGGTAATGAGGGTGCTGCAGTGCTGCCCAGATGTGCTTTCTGCAGAGGGACTAAAGCCCTTTCTTGTTCTTAACTAAAGAGAAACTTCCCTGTTACCAACTGAAAATTTTATGCTGCAAACAATATACCTGTCTGCCTTTCCCCTGAGCCCGACTCTTATTTTTGTTGGGTTTTTCTTTCTCCAAACATCCACATAATTTTCTGAGCTTCCCCTCCAGGCCAGGAATTTCTTCTAACAAGTCATATTACATGGTGAGATTTCATCACAGTGCACATGAAACATACCATAAGGGTCAGACTTAAACATGCATGTTTGTGGCTATGTGAGATCCCTCAGGCAGATTAATTTTATTAAGGAGGTTGCTGTTGGGGACATTGGATGCGGATGTGTTGGGTAGGGCCCCATTCAAAATGCTGCTTTCTGTGTGAAAGACTCTCCCAAACTCCATCCTACCCTACTGAATTTTCCAAGCTGGATCAGCTGATTTTTTTTTTCAACAGGAGCCTCAGTACAGCCATGATCAACCCACATCTCTCCTAGCTGAGAAATCAGGTTTATTTACATTTAAGCACAAAGATATGACTTTTAAAAGTGGCCCAAACAGCTTAAATTGAAGCATAATCTCATAAATTACTATACAAGGATTTTTGGTGGCTAAATTAATCTGAAACCTAATTCATATCTTTTAAAGCATGCATTTGGCAGGTCTAATTTCTCTTAACGAAATGGTAAAGCTTCTTCTTGGGGGTGGCAGTTAACAAGGTAAAACTATCTTATTAGGAATTCAATTAAAGTTACTACAGACTTACTGGAACTTTTCCAAAAATATATATCAAGCTGAACCAGTAGACATCTGTATCTCCCCCCTCCCCCGCCCTTTTCTGTTTTCCAAGCTGTGATTAAAAGATGGAGAGGAGAAGATGAGAGGAAGAGGAGGAACTACAGCTCACTGTACAGTGCAGGGCTCAAGCGTTATTTTCCTTTTGATGTCTGATCACTTTTGCAAGCTGTGTGAGACTGCCTAACTTCCACCCATTGCTACAACGCCAAAACGAAAACCAAAAAAACGAAACAAAACAAAAATTAAAAAAAAAAAAAAATGCCTAAACCACGTGAAGGCTCACAAACAAAGACCCTGGGAGAGGTCTTGGAGGTGCCTGGCTGCCCATCACCCCCTTCCTGGGGAGACCCTGGACTAGGGGAGGTGCAGGCTGAAAGCACTTACAAACACCCACTGTCTGCTGTTTTGGGAAAGTGTTGGTGCTGTCTTTCCTGGGTTCAAAATACCCTTTCTACCCAAACGGCTCAGACCTCTTTGAAACCCCCTGTTAGCAATAAGGCTTAACAGTTGTTGCTTATCTAACATTTTTACGGGAGTGGTACCAAAAAGCTTCCCTGTTCCTTTTACACCCTTCTCTGGCAAGGTCTTCCTGTCTCCATGCTCCTGATGCTGCTTCCCATGACGTGACTGCTCATTTTTCAAGGAGGAAGGCTGATGTTTTGGGTTTTTTATTCACCTTCCCAGGGGAAAATCCTCCTTATTGATAAATGCTGAAAACCTTGGACTCTAAGGGTGGAAAAAGTTCAAAGGAAGATCCTTTATTTTACTAGTCAATATCCCTGCCCCCCTGCCACCCCCGGCAAGAAAGCCCTGCTTTTATGCAGGAGAAGCACATCCTGAAGAGCTACCAGAGCCCAGATCCTTGCCTTGCATGCCCAGCCACATGCACACAAAGAAAACAAGCTCCAGCAGTGCCACGGAGGTTGAGCAGAGCCTAACAAAGAGCCCAGCTGAGGGGCTGCTTGCTGGAGAAGAGCCTTTTTGCTGCTTAACTGACTCCCCTTCCTGAGAGAAAGACAAGGGCGTTGCAAAAGCTGGCCCCTATGGCACAGTTGCTGTGTCCCGGCATTGGCAGGGTAGACTGTCTGCTGTCGGCTGGATTTGGCATGGAAAAGGTTAAAAAGATGGGTATGAGGGTAAGGGCTGCCTTGCTTTGATTTATTGGCTGGCTGAGTTAATTTGTTATTTATGTATGAATAGTTGTTGCTGCTGAGTGGTCATCTACAGCTACAAACCTAATTAAATGCTGAGGAGCCTAGAGCTCGATTTTTATTGGGAAAAAATTTCTACTGTGTTAATACTTGAGAACTAATCATTAATTGCCACAAGGCTGCTACATCCAGTTGGAGGACTTCTTGTTTTTCTTCACTTCCAAATTTCCCTAAGTAAATTACAACTAATGGTGTATAGCACTCTCCAAGTCAGCTAGAGCAACCCGCTGAGATGTCTGATAGGATCATCAGCTACCAAGAAGGAACAAGGTTGCTCAGCGCCAGCCGAGGATCTGCTGCAGTGTGTTTTTTATGGCGCAGCAATTTAATCGGATTTTTTTCCCCTTCCTAATCTTCTGTGAAGCTGGATGAGTGGTAGGGAAGGGAAGGGGGAAGCTACACAAAACGTGTGCTTTCCCCGACCAGCAGCTGTAATTCCCTGATTACACATTGAGCTCACTTTGTGCTTGGGGTTGTTGTAGCATTTCCTTACATGTTCATGGTCTCATCAAACTATTCCTATGGCTCTACAATGCATAAATCTGGAGATTTCAGGCTTGGAGATTTCAGAGTTGTGCTGAACCACATGGAAATGATTCTCAGAGCTATAACTATAAAAATAATTTATAAATTAATTATTTTATGTATATTATTTATAATTTTTATGTGTATTGTTTATAAATTTAAAAATAATATATATTACTAGGGGGAAAGAGTGATGAAAAATATCCCCGAAAGAAATTTCAGTGGTGGTTACAGGATCCGTCCTGGCTCTGTAAGTGGCTGCTATGATGTCCAAGGCTAATTTATTACCACTACCTATAACTCTATGAAATATGCCCCAAAAAGCACTGGAGGAAGGAATATAGAGGGAGGTTGCAAAGTAGAAGAGTTGCAATTTTCTCCTTTGTTTAAATGAGGATGTTTTGTATGCTTTTAAAATTAGAGCTACTCTGCACAGATGACAGGTGTGAGAATGACTAATTTGAGACAAATTAGGTCTACTTAGCTGAAATGTATGCCTTGACTAGTCCCTAATGACCCTTCAATGCACATCTCTTGACAGAACTTTTACTGCAGCCCTGGCCCCGACAGATTAAGTAGTAACATGCTTTTGCCGCTCTAAATGGTCCTCCATTTTTATCTAACATTTTCCCTCCACCATGCGGGTGTCTAACTCTTTCTGATTTGTAATCAGTTTATATACATCTAGCCCATGGCAGATTTGTCTTTTGTGTGTCTCATTCTCCAAAGCGTTTCCCTTGTACCCTCGCAAAGGGCTTTGAGCCTGATCATTTTCTGGCAGACTGTAATGTATTTGCTATCCGCTGTGCAACAGATTTATTCTTTCCTAAGAAAAGACACAAATGTAAACAGAAGATTCAAAATGCATTTTGCTGGGCTTTAAATGTACTAAGATGAAAATTCTCTGCTACAAGCCTATTAATGTCAATACCAAACTTTATAATCCTTCCTGTCAAGGAAACATATTTACATTTTTCTAAGGATGCGTATAAAAAAATAGGGCTTTGGGGACAAAAAAGGCTTAGTTCCAGTGTCACAACACCCCCAGTTAACTGTACTTCTCTCATAAACTATAGAATTAGATTGTTCCCAGGACCAGCGGAGATAGCATCTGTTTGCTTCTTTAAGGACAAAATGAAATAGGATGCTAGTGTTTTGTGATGGAAACAGCCCTGGAAGTCTGAAGGGGCAATCATAAGAGTGCTGTGTACCACATGCACGTGATGCATGCGGCTTTCCCAGCACAAACACAATGAGAAAGGTGTTATTAGCACCAACCTAGAGAAAGCAAAAGGCTCATCCCAAGCCGTGCTGCGGTGAGTGGGAAGGAGGTTGCTAGTAGACTGGTCTTACTCAGACAAGGGTTAGGGCTACATCATCCTTTACACCGCTAAAGCTCCTGAAATCTCAGTTGGAAAGTATTTTTCCTACTTAAAGGGAATAAGAGGAAAAGTTATTTTTTCTCCTGAATTTTTTGCAATTTAGAGAATCTTGAATATGTTGCTGGAAAAAGAGATAGATGGCTGCAAGGGAACGGCACACAGGTGCTGGCAATGAGGATGGGGAGATTTGGGGGAGGAAAGCTTAACTGCACATGTCTGTTGAAACACCCTATCATACTAATTGAAGCGCAAAGCTGTGCCTGCTTCTCTTGACACTGCAGGAGTAAGTTGTCTATAATTACACAGAGTAGAACAGGAAAACTTCTCATAGCCAGAGAAACGAGCAACAGTGACCTGCTGGTGTTCGCAAAGGCCAGGTGGCATTTTACCAGTTCCCAAGGCCCCAATTTTCTAATCAAGAAGTTCCTCTCATTTTTTTTCAGACAAAGGGGAATGACCATTCCTCCAAGGAGAAAACCTTCCCTTGCCTATCACTCCCCAAAACCCAGAGAAAAGGGAGGATGTCCACAGCACAAACCCAGCACAAACGGAGCTTATCCTTTCACGCTCACCCAAAATCTGCAGTGCTTGCTACTCCCTAGGAAAGACAGTAGCCAATCCCAAATTCAGATAGCAATTTCTTAAGGGCTTTTTTTTACCATCAAAGTTTCACAGGCTGCTCCCCCGTTATGCATAAAAACTCCTCTGGCTGGGTCAGACACAATCAAAATCCATTACACATCACCCCGCTAAGTTTGCCCATTTTAGAGGGTTTCTCGAGAATCTTGTAGTATTTTTTTTTCTGCTGGCAGAAGTAATTTTTGTCACCATAAATGATAGAATTTGACACCACACTGCACCACACCAGGCCATTTGTCAACAGTGTTTTCAACAGTTCAACCACACGGGTATGTATATACACACAGGCACAAAAAGGAGACGCAAGTGAGGAAAGTCTAGGGGCTTGGGGAACAGAAACCTTCCTCTATAGAGGATGCAAACAGGGAGCAAAAAGCTACCACTAACCACCAAGCTAGAAACTTGGTTATGGCAAAGACACCAAATACCCCTTCACTCCTAAGCAAACAAGAAACATGTTGAGATTTGGCTCTGGGTCATGTTTTTTTGCGTGGTCTGAAAGTTGTTCACAATTTCTTTTAGGTAGGGACAATCTGAACGTCTACATATAAAATCCCCCTCGTTGGAGCAATGCTAGTAATAATTCCACTGACAGCGCTTTTAAAATATGTTTTTTAAAAGTAGGTTTTGTTGCTAAATTACTGTGTGATAGAGAGGAATGGTTGTATATTAGATAACAGTTTTAAAACCATCGTTGGCTAATGGCAGCACATCATTTGGGAAACAACAGAATAAATGCATTGTTCCATCCCAGCACTTTACTATTCAGCCAATCTAAACTGCTGAAGAAATATGTGTTTGGGACATTTTACATCTGTTTTGACAAGAAGCCTGGGGTTTTGTGTGTGGGTTTGGGTTTTGGTTTTCGGGCTGGTTTTTTTTTTTTGTTGTTGTTTCTCCCCCCCCCCCCCGCCCCAATCTATTTGCTGCAGCTTTTAAAGCCAGATTAGTATGAAAAAAGGCACACTGTTTTATAAATGGAGGATTTATCCTTTTAAAAAGAAACTCGACTTTGGCTTTTCGCAGTTGAAATTAGGGCACAGCATGCAAAAAATAGTAACACCAGCAATAGCCATAAACCCCACGACAGTAGTGTTACCTATTTAAACAAAATTAAACAACATATAGCTTGTGCAATGAATAGAGAAACCAATTTTTGAACAGCCTAACATTTTGGAGGCTCCCTAGAAGAACATGTGGAAACACTAATTGCAGCAGCAAAATGCAAATAATTTCAGGACACAAGTAAAAGATTTACTTGAAGTGGTTTCTAAAATAGCTTTAAGTCTGCCTTTTACACCACTAGTAAGCCCTGGTTGAACACTTTTTGAATTTTTCAAACAAAGTACTGTATCTGCATCAAGGTGTGGTTTTTTTTTAATGAGCCGCTTATTGCTGGTAAAACAAAGATGATTTTGCATCTTTAAAAAAGCCTGACCGATTGGCTGGGATAAACTTTCTTTTCATCTTTGAGGAACATATTCTCCTCAAGATGAAATTATTTCATTTTACATCATGCACATTTCCCTTTCAAATGTTTGCTGGATGAAAGGGGTTCACTGGCTCTGCTTTATGTACTGAACCCCAGAGAGCGACTGGACATACGTAAACTCTGGCTGACACAGTGCAGAGCTGCTCTGCTTAATTAGCTTGAGACTAGGGTGTTCGGGTTTTTTCTCCTTTCTTACTGTTTATTCCTCCCTCCCCGAATATTACAAAAGCTACTTAAGAGGAAGTAGTTTTCTGTTAATGGAAAATGATGAGGAAGGGTTTAGCGATGAGAGTAAATATGAAAGTACATCTAACACTAGCCTTTGCTTTACTGGCATTTTGGGGAAGGGAAACCAAACAAATATGAAAATTTGGCAAAGTTTCTTCTATCTTTGTTTGCTTTTTATTGTGTAAGGGGGAAGGGGCACAGCCTGGGGTTGCCGCCGACATCTGCTGCTCATTTGTTTTAAAAGAAATGCAACCTGGGGCAAACCCGTTGCCAAACCATGCTTGTGTCCTGCAAACCCCCTGCTCCCCCCAGCCAGGAGAGGATGCAGCCACCCAGGGACCACTGGCTGGACATAGGGGTTTTTGGGCACAGTCACTGGTGGAGTGGGGCAGCAGCAGCTGTTTCGGATCCCCTTGTCAGCCTGTTGTACTGATCGCCTTTTCCTCTCTAAAAACCCTGCCCCAAAGCAGTGCTTTCTGGCAAATCTCATGTAGCAATGGTTTTCCCCTTGTCCCTCATCAGCCAGCCCTCAAAGCTGCTCTCCTCTTAGCTCCCCCATCCTCACAGAGCAGAAACATGCTGATTTTTTTTTCAGAAATGGGGCATATCTCATTTTGCCTGTCTGGAAGTTTTTAAAAAAATTCACAGCCATGTGGGAGCAGAATGGGGCCAGACACATCTATACAGTCCATCTCACCTCCAGGACAGTCACCCAAACCCCTCACTCAGCCACCTCCCTTCTCCCCAGCAAGCCATGTCACCTCTCCCCAGGCAGGACCGAATCCCGCGTCAAAGCTGGGCTCATGAAGGGAGCTGCGGGCACCCCATCCTGCAGCCAGATGGACACAGAGTACCATGTGGGAGAAGAGAAATCGGTACCTACCCCTTCAGCAGCTGGGCTTGCCTTGCCCAGGCGGTGGCTAGTGGGAGGCTGACATGGACCATGCTCCCTCCATCCTCCATACGGAGAAGGCGTAACTCAGCCTCTCGTGAGCCACATAACTGCAGCTTGTCATCTTACTGTCCATCTCGTCGCTCTGTAGCACCTGGTAGAGGAAGTCTATATACCGTGCCGCCAGCTTGAGGGTCTGGATTTTACTGAGTTTGTCGGAGGGCAAAGTGGGGATGATTTTCCTCAAGGCAGCAAAAGCTTCATTGAGTGACTGAGTCCTCTGCCTCTCTCTGACATTGGCCAGGATCCTCTGGCTCTGAAGTTCTTCATAAGACTGGGAGCTGGGACTGGACTTTTTCCCCCTCTTCCCTGGGTTGGGGCTGCCATCTTCACTGGACTTCTTACTGTATCTTCTCTTCCTGCCAAATCTCTTTGGCTGCCTTTCCAGCTCCTCTTCACTAGTCCCCAAGCTATCCACAGGGGAAACAGGAGAACTGGAGCTTTCTTCCATGCTTTCTGCAAGAAGGGGAGGGGAAGAGATTTTCCCCCCCTTCTTATGTTATGTGAGTGTGTGTATGTCTAAAATATGGTTTAAATTCCTGAGACAGATCCTTTGGAAAAATCGGAGGGTTTGGGTTTGGCTTTTTTTTNTTTTTGCTGACCAAACGTTTTCCAGGTTGCTTGAAGGACTCTTGTTTCAAGGAACGAGGTTGTGCAAAAAAATGAGGTCTTGAAGAGAGGAAGTTATTCTAACTTTTTGGAAACTTTAGCTGAGCTCGGTTGCTAAATAGTTGTCAGAAGTGAGGGAGGTGCGGGGCTTCCTTCTGATTGGCCGGCCAGGTCAGTGGGAGGAAAGCTTTTCCCCTGCTAAACTTTCACAGTTTTATGTTACACTTAACTAAAATCTTGGGAATGCACCTCAAATAAAAAATAGCTGGCGACCACCCCCTGCCACGACCCCCACCATCCCCACAGATGCTAAATTTGCAGCACTCTTCCAGGGTAACCTCCCCTGTCAGGGATTTTTAAGGTATTTTTCTGCTTGCTGAGTGCTTGCAGGCAACATCCCAACCCGTGCTGCTGAGGGTCCCATTCCCAACTGCATGGCCAGGCTGCAGTAGTACCTTGCCTAAATTGGGGTGCTTGCAGACCTAAGAAGTGCCCCATTATTGCAAAATAATGCCTGATTTTGCACTCTGCACTGCTGGGGGTCTTGCAAACTTCCTGTTGCCTCTTTTGGAGCTGCCCCTCACCAAGAGCCCTTGCTCTCCAAACTCCCTGTCCTGCAGAGATAGACTAGGGTTTTCTTCCAGAATATCCTGCTGTTGAAATCATGGTATCCCAGCACATAAAAAGAAGCTCCAGGGTTTCTGATGTATCAAACATAAGAAGATTAATCTATTTTTCCCCTCCATCACACCGGGGAAAATGTGGGAAAACTCTGCTTGCTTCTGTGGAGCTAAGGCAGAGCAAAATCAGGTTTGGACCTCTGATTTCAGTTACAGCCCAAATTGCAGGAACAGATGCATTCTTGAGCAGCAAAGATCATGTTTTCAATACAGAGCAGGAAAATAAAATAAAACAATAATAAAAAAAATAAAAATAAACAAGATGAAAGAAACTGGCAAAATGTAGATGTTGTATCAGAAGAATTAGTTTGTAGTGGATTTCTTTGCAAAATTTTCCAGTAGATATCAACACTCATTAATGGAAAAAATAATACCTGGTTTGATTGGAAAGCGTTCCTTGGTAGAAGAAGGAATTTTGGCTTACCGGGGGCTGACTCCACTACTGGTACGTAATGTTTATAGTGGAAAGACTTCCCCAGGCAGCCCTTGGGGAGAGCCCGTGTTTGCTTTCAAAAGGAAAGGTTTTCAGGTGCAGCACAGAAGTCAGAAAGTGAGGCAGCACTGCAAATAGATTTTTAATCCAATTTAAGACCCTGGCGAGTCGGATAGGATGGGTGCCTTTGCACCCCAAAGACAGATTTCCAGAAGGGCTCAGGGCTGGTGACTGGGGCTGAGGGTTTGCCACAGCTCTGCATCTGTGACCAGCAGGTCCACTAGTAGAGGGGTCTGGGATGATGTCTGCCAGCCCTGCAGATACTACCCTCAGCTGAGTTAGCGCAAGTGACATTTATACTATGGAACCCTGCGTAACAACCCTTCGTCTGTCCCGTAAGGGAACTAAACTGCTGTTGGTAGTGGTGTCGATGTGAAACTGCACCTCTGAGGGCAAACCACAACTCATTAAGGGGGTGTTTGGTTTGTGTTTCCAAGACTTCAGAGAAATTGTCACTGAAGACCAGAGGGACTCCTCTGCTCTCCAGCTTGAAAGAGCACGATTTTCCCAGCAAACAGACTCCCTGCTAATATCACCGTCTCTTCTGCATGCTCACACCACATTTATGGAGGTAAACTGCTGTGGATTTGCAAGGATATGTGGAGCATGGGAGGGCAGAGCACTGACCAAGGGTGCTATAGGTGCCTGCAAAAAGCTGCTCGGGGAAGCAGCTGAACTACATTTTGGTCTGAGTTTGAGAGCACAAGTAGCAAGGGGAGCAGCTCTGAGCTCGGGAGTGAGCAGAGATGCTTGTTGCTGCCTCTCTTTTCGCCCTGCCTTGCTAATGTGTGTTAATATTTGTTCTTCATTTTCCTTTTGTCTTACCATGACCACTGAAGGCAGGACTGGATTTCCCTGGGGATGAGGTGTTTCTAGAGGGTAGGACTTGGTCCTTCCGGGAGTTGGAGACAAAGGGGCTTGGGGGGCTCAATGTATGAATGTATCTCAAAATGCCCGATTCTCAGCTGGAACAGGCATTTTGCTTTTGTGGTAACCACTGGGCCCATCCGTACAAGTGCAACAGGAGAAATGCAGCTCCTGAGCATCACACTGGAGCTGTGGTCGCAAAAAGATGCTGCCACGTGGCACAACCCAAGCAGCTGCTGTACCTCCTGCTTTAGGCTTTGCATCTCTGGACTGCATGGTGCAGAGCAGGAGTGGGCTTATGTGGCAGAGCAGCCCCTCTCTGCCCCACATGCCGTGGCTATATTAAATAAATAAATTAACAACCCAACCCCCTGCCTGGCTTCTGAGAATGAGTCTGGAAGAGTGTTTGCATGACAAAGCAAGGCAGGATTTCTCCCTAAGGAGGTTGTTGCAGAGCATAACCTCTAAATGTGCAAAGATTTTTAGTATCAAGCAGGCTTCATTAGGGGAAATATATGGTGAAACTCGGCTGTGTTACAATTATGAAGTCTGTAAGCCTGGCTCCAAGGAGCATCACTAGAGCCACTGTGTATGTGCGTACTCTTTATGGCTGCTGAGTCCCCTAGCAGTACTTAGTGCCAGAGCAAGGCATGGTTTTGACAACACTGCAAATATCTAACCTTGGAGCAGACAAAAGGCACAGTCTAGGTGTGTGCAGATCCAGCTGAAAAGTGAACTGGCTCTCCTGAAGGCAGAGGGAGTTTGAGAGATTTGTAGGAGATCCACATGGTGTGAAGGTTACTGCTGGTCAGGAAGTGGATGCATCTTTCCTGCTACCACGGCACGGTGTGAGAGAGGTTATGAAATGAGAACTGTTATATAAAATTTAATTTTGGTGAAAGTTTAATGCAACCTACTATGCTGCTGCTGATGTTTCACTGTCATTACCAGCTTCCTAAAATTTCTGAATTAGAGAAAAACAATGAACACATAACTGGGCTTTGGGTGCAGTGCTTATTCTCTGCAAGAAACTAGTGGTCCAGTTGTACCCCTGGCTGGTCGTGGCCAACAAATCAACCTGCAGCCTCTCTGCACTGTGGAGGAGAGCATTTGGAATTTCATCTCCTGCCACCATTCCCTCTGCCTTCAGTAGTAAGCAGGGAAAGGTTGGGTGTTCTGGCAGTAAAGATGATAATTTTTCAACATGCTCGGACTGCTCTTCCAGCTCCTCTCTGTTGCAGGAGCTGCCAGGGACACAAATCTTTGGAGCAAACTGAAAGAAGGTGCTGTTGTGCTTTCTGCCACCCTCCTTCTCACTACCTACTGCTATAGAGAAAATCGTTATCTCCCCTTTCAGAAAAATCCCTGCTGCAAATTGCATCCAACATTGAATGGCCTCTACTGTAGTCAGGTATAGTCGACTTTTTTGCCTTGCCTTTGGTGTGACTTAGGAGATAATTCCTTAATGCTTTTGTGCAGTGGCCACTAAACGTGATCTAGTGTGTGCATCTCCCACATGCTGTCTTTACAAAGCTTTGCCTTGCACTTCTGCTTTGTGGGCTTTGTTTCCTTATTTCTCATGTTGCACTGCAGCAGTGGCCAGATGCGGCAGGCGGATGTTTCCCAAAGCATTGACCCTGCAGTGACAAGTTTATAATCAAAAGCAAAGGAGCAGTGAGTGAGAAGCACAGATAAGAGGCAGGAGGTAAGGAGAGTGAGGCTTTAGGGATAAGACAGTTGGAGCAGAGCACAGTTTCAAAGTAATTTGATACGCTAACGTTGGAGTTTTGTGCAGGAATGTACATCTGTTTCTGAACTGTTACCAGCTGATGTGCCCGCTCTTCCTTTCTGCTTCCTCCGTTATAAACTCCCAGAGCAGCTGACAAGCAAAGGAGAGGCTGACCTGGGGACAATGAGTCCTATTGCTTGCTAATCCCGCCAATAAATACAGTCAAGGTCAAGGCATGCTTTTGATTTGCAAAGGTGTTCCTGGGGCAGCTGGGTGTGTCAATGCCTTCCATGGGGAGCGAGGTGGCAGCTTCTCCTTATGCTGGCTTGATGGCTTCATCTGGCTTCCTCAGTTTTGTGCTTGGGGAGGTGGGAAATACAGGTATTTTTAGGGGAGACTTCACAGAATCATGGAAAAGAAAGGACTTGGAAATTTTCCGAGTGGACATCTCTTTTGCCCGAGAAAGCCCCACATGCCTGTTGTCCATCTCCTTTATGAAGGTGGTAGCTCAATCCAAGCTTTGACCAAGCCAGGTGTGAATTGCAAGGGCCATTTTTCCAGACCTTGCTTTATTCATGGTGTACAATGCCAGGACAAACTGTCTACAGTATAATAATAATTAATGCAATTCTCAAATAATTTTCAAAAAACACCCATGGTGAGACAGATTATGAAAATACAGTGTAAATTCAGATTTTCTAATTGTGACCTAGATTCTGTGATGCACTGGAGGATGTCTTGAAGAAGAGGGTCCCCCTAACCTCTGTGGGACATTGCCAGGTGTTTAAAGTTAAATATGTTAAATTCAATCTTGAATTTCTGATCTGAACTCCCTCTGTAACAAGAGGAGAGATCTTCACTGGCTTCAATAAGTTTTGGTTTGTGTCTCAAGCATTTAGCTCTTGGAAGACCAGTTCACATCTCCTGGTTATCCAAGCTCTGTTGTCAGTAAGAAAAAGATAAAGTAGACCAGACACAGTTCTGCCTTGAATACTGGGTGCAGTGTTTCAGTTCTGACTGTTGATTGCTGGCAAGATTAGAAATCTGTGTAATTTCTTATGTTGGTACCATCGGGAAGATAGCATATGTCCTGCTGTAGGAAGAAACCAAAAAACAGTGGCATTGAAATTGTGAATTATATTTTTAATGATAGTGTAAAGCAAAAAGAATTGGCATTTGGGGGAGTAAAAAGTAGTGGCTATCATGATTCCAAAAATAACATTTCTATTATAGATCATTTACCCAAGGCCACCACTAATTGCAGATTGGAGTAGAATGTCTCCCTGGGAATCCACAGGGAAGACAGACTTTTTTCCTCTTTTTGGAAGGTGTAATATTAATTATGGCTGCAGCAGTAGTAACTATAACTTAAAACCTGGGCTAGGAAAAATGAAAATATTGTTTCATGAACTGGAAAATCAAAGCCTGTGATGTATTTGTTCTCCCTGATCTCCACCCACATTAAGCTGGTGAGAAAGGACTTCCCACCAACATCAAGGAGAATCCAAAACCAGCCTGATTGTTCAAACAGCATTTTGATGCTTTTGGGAAAGGTCAGGCTTCTGTTCATTTTTCACACAGCAACACACAGTTCAAGGCAGGTATATTCAAAATAACATCTAGTTCGGCTTCTAGGTTTTAGCATTACTTGACGGCTTCTCCATCTCCAGATGGAGGACTGCTGCCACTGAGGAGACAAGGCTTGCTCCTGAGATTAAGCTATTTTTAGCAGTGCAAGTGCAATCAGTGGTCTGGGAAGGATTTGGCTAGATTAACACTAGTGATACTGACCTCATCTCCTTTTCCAGTCACGGAGAGAGGCCATTCTTTATTGGTTCCCATGGTGGATCTTCTCCCTGTGGATCACAAAACAGGTCAGCAGAAGTTGATGATCCCAGGTGAGTCATCTTTAATCTGTGAAGCCCCACTTCAATCTGTGAAGTAAGGGAAGGCACTGATCCAATAAAGCATATTCAAGGCTTGTCACTTGTCTTAGCCCTCTCTGAAGGGGTCAGCAGGATCCCAGGGTGAAAACTATTTCTGCTAGACAGGGGTTGCCTTTGCAAACACCATGCTCTTTTGTCTTTCTGTTTTGGATCCAACCATTGACTGTAGTTGTGTTTTCTTGAGCACAGTAATCTGTGGCGCAATTACTTTTTTTTATACACCTTGAAGCCCCATAGTTACTTTGAATCCAAATGGCTGGAAAGCCCACCAAGAAAAAGTTAAAAGTACTATTGCTTTTATTTGTACATTTCATTATTTTTGAGGATTAACCAGGATCCTAGAGAGTTAAATCAGCCTTGTTGTTAAACATTTTGTCAAGTGAAAGGATAGCAACAAGGTACTGGAAAGCAAAGCCCTGGGTGATTATACTACTATTGAAAAAATGGTTTTGGCCCTGGGTCCCCATAATCTTTCTCAAAGAACGTTACTTTTCTCAAAGCATGTTACAGCTTTCCCCATTTCCCTCAAATTAAATCACTTTGAAGGGTGTGTCAGGTGGATGTGTGGCATTGGTCGCATGTCTCCTTGTTGCTGGCCAGAAAAATGCCTCCTAACTGTACAGAAACAACCTGAAAAATTGCATGATCAGTGCAAAGGCAGACCCAGAAGCAGCTTTATTTTCCAGGGTCTATCACTCGATAGATATGCTCAGAACAAGGAGGGATTGGTTGCCCTGAACCGTTGCCAACTAAGTTTTAACCGTTGAGGCTACCTCTAGAATTTAATGACTGAGGTACAGCATCTTGCATTGCAGATGTTAGGTAGAAAGGAAGCCAAAATGTTGAAGTTGGACACAGCTGAAAGATAGCTCTGCCAGAGGAAGGCAACCCCCTCCTAGGAACTGTCTACATGTGCTGGTGGCCCCAGCGCAGCCCTAGAAACAGTTATGCTGGAGGCCACTGGAGTTGTCAGAATTTGGAAAAGTTGCAATGTTTAATGCCAAAGCAAAACAAGGCAATTTTTTTTTAAGGTTTCTGAAGTAAGAAAAACTGAATTTTCAAAGATAAAAGGATGGGATCATTTAAAATACACTATTTGTAGTCTCTGTAGCAAACCCTGGAGCCCTCCTTTACGGAGATAAAAATAGGCAACACCTGTTTTCATTTCTCATCCCACATCACTGTAATTCTCCAATCATTTTTTCCTAGGGTTTAAGCCACAGTGAGGCCATGTATCGTGCTGCATATGTAGTCTCATTAAGAAGGAGACAGCCCATTAGCAGCACTTGTTGAGGAGCTGTATGGGTCACTGATGAGTGACAACTCATTCATCATGTTCCTAGCAGTGAAAAGTCCTGCATTTGAAGTGTTTCTATGCCCCACCAGCCTGGTAGTGAGATCCTAGAGATGGGACCTTGCTTTCCTGTACCAGGAAGGAAGAGCTCTACTGGTTGGGTGACTGTCACCATTGGTCCAACTCAAGCAATTCAGTGATATCTCCTCCCCTAATATTCACATACTTAAAACAAGGAGCTACACCTTCTTTCTCAAGGGCTATGGAGCTACTTATGAGCCAAATTAGCCAAATTTAGCTAATTGTAGCTGTTCTCCTGTACCTTTACGGAAAAACAATTGCTTATCATTTCTTGGAAACATTGCTCAAAAACCATAGCCATTCTTCCATTCTCACCCATTGTTTTTAACCACACTTTAACTTTTTATAAATTTTTTCCCCAACAGTGCTTCTCCTTGCTTTCTGTGTGCTTTCTGATGTTCCCACAGTAGCAGGACAAAATATGGGATCCCAGCCCTAAGTCTGCTTTTGGCTTTTTTTTTTTTTTTTTTTTTTTAAGAATATAGGACTAACCCATAGCCCCAGGACAGCTGTGGCTCACAGTCTGTGGAGGCTGATGGTGCTGTTTAACATTTTCAGTGGTGTAGTGTCTTTGCAAGAGTGTGGGATGCGGTGAAGATCCCTTCAGTATCAACTGAGAAGTAAGGTGGTTTAGATCCTTTGTGTCTTGCTTTTATGTATTTTAATGGATCAGAAGAGGGAAGGGGTGTCACCTCGAAGAATCCCTGGGAGACTCATGAACTTTCACAAAGTTGATAAAGAAAAACCCAATACAATTAGTTTTTGAGGGGAAAATGTTTGTTTTCTAAATAGAACAACATTTTGTGAAACATGCCAACAATCCTAGGAATGTATGATTTCTTTTGGAAAGTCCAGCACCTTAACTCTGACCATTTTACCTCTGCATGTTGCAGTTTAAGTTTACTTCTGTACTGGTACTTCAGTTGCCCCTGCTCTGGACATCCCTGATAGACCACGGCAGCTGAGCAGGGGATGCTCCCTGTGTCGTGGACACAGAAAGCCAGTGTCTCAATTTAAATTTTGATGCAGCAATGAGCTGATATCTCCTGATCAAATTGCATGTTATGAGCTGATTTGGTTTCATTTTGGTTTTTAAATTGATGCTGAAAGGTTGAAATCTTTCATTTAAAAAAAAAAATAAATAAAAAATTGCTAAGTAGCTACACTTAAAGCACCAGAAGGGACAGTCAGCCCAACCTGCTCAGCCGAGAGAGGAAATTATTTTTCTTAGACTGATTAAAACTTCTGCTTCATTTCTTTGTCTTTACTAACACCTGTTAAACTCAAGCACCTGAATAAACTTCAAGGAGAAAAGATATCATTTTTAAAAACTCAACTGGACCCTAAAAGATCAAGTTCCACTTCTGAGACCCTCAGTAAATCTAGGGGAAACCAGGCTTGACGTTCCTAGTGAGATCTGGGGAGAAAAAGCAGGAAAGGCTCATAATTTCTTTTGAAAACAATTAGGTGAAAATGCCTTACCCCAAACAAATAAATTATTAAAGGCTATGGTTGGTAGAATTTAAAAGAAACAATCATAAAAAGTAATAAATTACTATCATTGGTTTTGAACTGTTGTTCCAGAAATATTAAATGAACTGGTTATTTTCTCAAGAGTAACAACCTTTACCTATGTAGACTATATTATCTGTTGGGACATTGTGGACAAGAACACAAGTCTTCTTGTAGGTCTGGTTGTAAATATACCATTGTATAGACAACAAATCTGACATAAAGGGACATGTATGTAGTAGCTGAAGCACCGGAAATGAAATTATCAGGAAAACAGCTGCAACCCTCAAAGGCTCAGGAAGAGCATTCCTGCAAAGCATCTGTGGATTTGCATGCGTGATGTCAGGGAAGGTGCATGTTTTGGTGTTTTAACCTCCCAAGCTTGCTGCATCCAGGAGTTAGGATATCCTTCCCTCACTTCCATTGATGCCTTGCTCTGTTGCATCCCTGGTGTTCTTTCCTCAGCAATGGTGACTTGCTTGTCGTGAGCTTTGTTGTGTTATTACAGCAGTGCTCCAGCAGTACTAAAAGAATTCTCTAATTCATCTGTCTCAGCTGCCTACATCCTACCTTCCAGCATGACAGATGAGAACTGAGTTAGAAAGACATTCCTTTTGGTGAAGCTATCAGATGCACTGCAGGGGTGGATGTGCCACTTCACTCTTCATGGTGGGGCACATTTTGGTCTCTGTGGAAGAGAACGACACCCTGTACAGTCAACTTCAAGCATATGTCATTTCACTGAACTTAAGGGCATGATGCACGTGCTCAAAACTTCTTCAGGAGCCCCCCAGTTCAGGAAGTGACATGGGCAGCAGCTACAGCCTAAGTGATGGCAGCCAGGATAGAACCAAAGGTCCTGTAGGAGAGATGCTATGTCCATCATTAAGCATTAGATTAGATTAAGCTGTATTTCCCTCAGCAGCTGCTGAAAATTCTGGCTTAACTAAGTGAAAAGGATGTGGTCTAGCTTCCATGTTATCCAATCCATGCATTAAAAGAAATATAGTAGCTCTCTTTACTACAAGGATGAGCACCGCAACCTGTGATGGTTTGCAAAGTACTGCATTTTTGTGTATTTTAGTTCAAGAGGTCTTTTAATTGTTGAAGAAGGAGAGCTATAAAGCATACCTGTCCTCAGCTTGAACCTCCCCCAGCTTTTTCATTATCAGTTGAGCTTTGCTTTAATTTTTTTTTTATTATTTTTTTTTCTGGCTTCAATAGTACTGTGATGTTTCATTTCCTTCTCTTTTGCACTTTTGGCAAAGATAAAGTTTACTGTCGATTCCACTATATATTCTATCAGGTGACCTAGAGTCTGATCTACAACTTGCAAAGTCAGCAAAAACCGTTGTGTTGCTCTCAGCAGGCTTTGCGGCGACCTTTAATAATTCTGCCCTCCCAAGGGGGCTGAAGTATGAATCCAGTAGGCATTTGTCATATCTCAGTCTCCTAAAGGGCCAATAATTTCTTGCAATATTTTTGTAGGCTTTTGATCCATCACTGTTGCTTGATTGTTCTTTGAAGACTTAATAGCACCCCATATCCCGCACTTATTAAATTCAAATTCTCCAGTTGCATTTCCCTGGAAGATACATAAAAATAACACATGGAGGAAATATAACTGGAAGATCCTTGTATAAGCTGGCTTACATTTTGTATGTGGGGAAGACACTGAAACCATTGCTTTTGCACTCATGAAACAACCATCTGTATAATTTTGATATAGTGGAGTATATCTGAAAAAGCAATAATAGGTCAGGGAGCTGTGTGCTGGCTTCAAAGGCTCAATTTTCAGTATGCCGCTAGGCAGACTTTCATTTAGAAAGAATTAACATTGGAGGCACCTAGCTGTAGAAGTTGCCATGGGCTCTGACAATAAATGTGTCTGGTGGGACTTTAGTGCACCTCTTCTGTAGTTCTACCTTTTTTGGGAGGTAGTTATTTCAGGGTTGCCGTGAGGATGCCATTGAAGACTCCCAGAATTGCTTATGTAGTTGAAAGGGAAAGCAGTGTGATAAGTAATTTTCTGGAGTATGGGAGAGAACAGAGCAAGAGATGCAATCAATTTTGAGTGGAAACACTCTCATATCCAAGCAGGAGGACAGATGATCCATTAACTGCTAGAAGGACTAGGGAGGGGATCCTCAGTTTACAAGGTCCCATTAACATCCTGCTCACATAAAAAGGCTTCTGCTCAAGAGTGGCATCCTGGGAACAAGCACAGATCTAGAGTGATACTGGGGAAATACTTTCAGTCACTCCTTGTTTTCTGGGCTCACACCAAGACACAGGTGGGACGGTTATGATAAATTCCAGTAAAGCCACATGATTTCTATACAAAGTCCTTTGCAAGCATCAAGCTACTTGCAGGTACGTAAACAGCCATTTACTTAGATCTCACCTCTCTAAAACTATGTTCTCCATTAGAAAGTTCTTTTCTCTGCCTAAGTAGGGAAAGAAGTTTAAAGAGAAGAGAGAACTTGGTTGCATGAAAAATAAAGTGGGAGAAGAGCAGCCTTAGGCAGGGTGACGGAAATGCTTCCATTGGCTTTGATTTGCCCCGGGTCAGTCTCACTTTGGGAACAGTGAGATTTGGGTGGTTAATAAAGAGCCAAGGTTAAACAGCACATAAGCACAAACACCACTTTCCAAACCTTTGGCAGGGCTGGAGGGATGCATACCTTCTAGCTTACGAGGCAAAGCCTAAATTAAAAGCTAGAAACGTCAGCGTCTCACGACATGTTGTGCAACCAGAGCTCAGAGATATTTTGTAAGTAGAGTCGCTCCCTGGTTTTGTTTTTTGTTTTCGTCTTCAGTGGGATCTGATTTTTTCATGGGACTGCATGTTGAAAAACCTGATTCAGAAAGCAAATAGAAAAAAAAATAGTTGAAAATAAAAGTCTTGTTTTCAAGGAAATTGAAAACTTCCTAGCAGAAGTTTTCAGAAGTGTGAAAAGTTTTATTTGGGGGAAAGCTATATTCAGTAGTATATAACTGCAAGTACTACAAAAGATGACTCTTCAGCCTGACCACACTGATACAATTTTGAAAGCCCCAAAAGTGTGACTGCACGTTAATGTAGTCTTTTTTTTCTTTTTTTTTTTTTTTTTTTTTTTTTCCTTACAAAGTACTTCTATGGACAAGGATGGAGGGAGGTTTTAACCTGAAATCTTTGCAAGGTGGTGGTGTCCAGCAAAGGTGCACAGAAATACAGTATGTAATTGAGGAGATGCATGGGAGCCTGGAGAAAACAGCTTTTGTGTGCTCTCTTGTGATAACGGGAGCCTGCAAATAGCAGAGTGAGCTTGTTTAGTGACACTTTTGGGTCAGTCACCAAGTCAGACGTGCTCAGTTTGTCAATGCCTATCTGTCTGGTAGGTCTACCTATCAATTCTGATGCCCCCAGGCCATTCTTCTCAGCCCTTGATCACCAGATGTTGGATTCATGCAGGAGTTTTCCAGCCTGGGCACTTCTGTGCATTGGCATCTTCATTCTGCTACATGGCAAGAGACCATGAACAGAGGAATGGGGATGTTTGGTGTTTTTTTCCCCTAGTACCTGTTCCCAGCATTCTGTCTCACAGCTGCTGTACAGGTTTAACTCCCTGCAGTGGGAAGGAGGCAGGAGATGGCAAACAGCATTTCTCCCCATACACGATGGGCTAAAATGCCTGGTGAATGCAGCAGGAGAAAAATGAAGCTGGTGCAGCCCAATTTAGAAATGTGCAAGCAAACATCTGTCAGGCACTCAGCTCAGATGAATAACAAAATCAGACTGAAGCAGACATATGATGAAATCCTTCCATGTGGAGGGAAGGGGGAGGGGGATGGCAATCCAACGTGTACTAATATTTTCATTATAATGCAAGGCATATCAGTAACACACGCACATGAAGCTATGGAAATGTGGGGTACATTGTTGTGCCATATGTTTTAAATATCATTAAGCAGGCCAGTTTTGACATATATTTGATATTCTGGCTGTTGTTGCTAGGACTGGACCAACTGATTCATATGGAATATGAATTGGCCTTGACCTCAGTCTAATCGCTGACCCAAAGAGAGTTTTGCAAAATGCATTTCTAACCTGAGAAATGATAGGCTAAGTCTTGCACTGTGGGAGGAGGGTGATTAGTCGTACACTTGACCTAGATAGAAATCTCTGGGGTTAAAAATAAAGAGGCTGTTGGATAGCGGGGACCAAAACATGTCACTGATAAGATTTGTTTTCCTTTTTTTTTTTGTTTTTGCTGGAAAATACTTCTTAGACAAAAATTGTGAACATCATTTTTTGGAAGTTAGAGTTTTCAATATTTTATCCCCAGTGTTTCACAGCAAGGAGGACTAAGGCAATGTTGATACATCCATGTTTTTTATTTGGAAACTAACATACAACTTCCACTTTCTTTCAGATTCCCCACATGTTTTCAGGGAACAATTAAACGTGAAAGAAATTTTACTTCTTGTATTTTTAAGTCTTATCTCTTAAAAAGAAGGGAACTCCACCCAAACCCTCAGTTTGAAATACTCACATAAGAGTCTCCTAAATTTAGAGGAAAACTAGAGAAATATTTCTGGGGACAAATTCTTTCCCTTCTTTAGTTTGCTCCTTTTTGCTTTTCCTTTGGGAGGGTCTCTCTGTCGGCAGAGGAGATGGAGCACACATATTTTTAAAATCATATTATCACACCATTCATGATTCTGACCTCCCTCCCCTCCTTTTCCTCACCAAGGAATTGGTGAGAGGGGTAGTGGGGAGAACTCACACATGACGTAGCCTCTCCCCTCTTACCCCCAACTCTTGAAAACTGAATTTACAGTGAGTTCCAAATGAAAGAGCCACACTGGGGGATTTTTTTTTGGGGTGGAGAAAATCTGCTCCGCTATCTGGGCAGGCTTGGTGTTTCTTTGCAGGACGTGGGCTGGGACCTGAACATCTTGCAGGGCTCCTTCCTGTTCCCACATCCATGCCAGGAATTGGGCTCCACGGGAGTATTTTGGATAATGCGTCCTGGGAAGATGGGAGTCAGAGGGGGATGGATCTCCCCCTCACAGAATCAGCCTGAATCTGCAGCTCCAACACACCCAAGAGCACAAAAACGGGTTTCGTTGCTGGATTTGGCAGATATCTATGTAAGGATCACATCTGATGACTCAGAAGGTCAGAAGGTACTGTTTTTACAGACACTTTGCTGACTACAAAGTCACTCTGAGAGTTTGGTTTTACTGTTCAAGATCCATATGTAAAATGCATTGCTTTTCCCCAAGAGAAATGTCAGCTTTCAGATTTGCTTTTCTTTGGTGCCCTCAGTAAATGCAGAATTAGCTCAGCACTAAAGTCTAACACTTCCAGAGGCAGGAAGATTTGCTAGCTCCCTGCATATTTTCTTCTCTTTTCTCATCTGCTTCTGCTCAGGGAAATCAGTGTAAGGTAGTGGATGCAGCAGACTTGCATGGCAGTGCAAGTAACTTAGACTGTAACTCGCTCTGCAAAACATGCATTGACAGTGATGCGGAACAGAAAGGGAGAGAAAAACACCCATCACTGATTTTTAGGCTTTTGATTGATCAGTTGGGCAATAAGAACATTTGCTGCCAGTCCTCTTTGCTGGGACTGCTTGCATTTCATTTCACAGGTTAGTGTTGGCTGCAGAAAGCACGGGGAGACAGAATTTGTGGGCACTTCGTACAATGACCTACTTTTGAGCAAAACTGAGGAAATAACAGGGTAGGCCAAATCACACTGATCAAGTGAAAATTCAGGTTGGCCTCCTGAGGGCCATTAGTGCTCTTTACTGATTTGTTCAAATGTTCAAAAGTTTAATGCCAAGATGGACTATCTGACAGCTTTGACCTCGTGTTTGGTTATGGCAGGCTGGAACACTTTGGCCAGACGTGTGTTGAGTCCACCAACACATTTGCCTAAAAATTGACACTCCCTACCTCTCTCTTTCACCTTCCCTTTTCAACTTTACCTGCATTTTTCCTGTGTTATTTTTCTTTTCAATCCTTTAAACCTTACCCCTCTGTAAGTTCCCTAGCAAACAATGGCATGTCTGCCACGATGGAGATGTTTCACTCAACCTTACCTTGAGCCACTGCACAGTACACAATTACATTTCAGTCTACTTACAAAATGTGACAAGAGCAATCCTGTCACCTTCATTTCAGTGACTAATCAGGACAAGTTATTAAGATATTAAGTCCCAGGACTAAGGCTAAGAGAGTTCAGACACTGCCGTCACCACTGTAGTTGTCTCTGTCCTTCTTCATGGTATGTTTACATATCAGTTGGAAATTTCCTAAATAAGCTGATTCTAACCATCAACAAATACCATTCAGATAATGCACATTTCATGGTAGTTTCTAGTATTCTGCTTACAGGAGGATATAAAAACTTCTTTTGTTACAATATCGCCTCCTTGGCAGCTTGTAACTCAGTGGGAAAGGCTCTGGATTCCTGGAGGAGTGCACTGTGTCAGCAATTTTGGGTATTTCAGGGAGTGTGAGGCCTCACTGGGGAAAAAAGGAAAGCCTGAGGAAAAATTTTGCTCTCCTTTTAAGATCAATCAGTAATCAAATTAGGTCAAGAATCAAAAAGGGGTGTGAAAAGATGTTCTCTCAGCAGATCTGGTGGGCTTTTATAGGAAGCGGGAGCACTTCCAGCCGTCTACTGAGTGTGCATCTGTGTCAGATTTCATTTCAAAATGAAAATTCAAGGGAGCAAAGACTTCCATGCACAGTTGTCTCAGGGCATTTGTTAGCTTAGCAAGGTGGCCTCAGAGGTAGCCTTCATCCCTGGGTGGGCACACCCAAACAGTGGATGTCGAGCAGCATCCAGCACTGGGGGTATGAGGAGCTTCTGTCATCTACCTCTTACTGTCTATGGCCTCTCTGAGAGCAGCATGAAGGTATCCCCAGACAGGATTTCTTCCATCCAGGGGGCTTACCATTCTCTGTTTTCCTGAAGAACCTTTGTATTTTCAATGGAGTTATTTTTTTCTGAATGCAGGTGATCCAATCAAAAGGTTATTTCTCCACACCCACCTGACCTGTTTCCACTAACAAAAGCTTTTCTGAAAGGAGTCTGCTTTCCTTAGAAACTTGATTTAAATTTGAGGGAGGAGGTAATTTTTTTTTAAATTTCAAACCATTGCAGGCCCCTAATTTTCAATGAAAATCTAACCCTCAAAAAATTATGCATAGTGGAAAATTTTGACTGGGGCAGTTTTGAGAGGTTTTTTAGTTGTTGTTTTTTTTGGGGTTTGTTTTTTTTTTTTTTTTTTTAATTATAAATCTACACAGAGCCTTGTTCTCTGCTTTATTTACTCTGACTGTCTCTGTAAAAAATAGAGGGCAATCATGTGTTTAGTCATGAAATTAATCATATAATTTTTCTAATGATTTTTTGACAGAATGGTTTATATTTCAGTATCTCATGGGGAAAAAAAATACAAAATCTTTTTTGCCTTCCTTCTTATTCCCGCTATGCTGCTCTGCACAGAAAGTGTCTTTTCAGACCGAGGCTGGAGGTTTGTTGGGACAGCTTTTGTGCATGTCCAGTATGGTGGAAATGGTGCTAAAGTAGAAAACTTTTCATCAAGTTTGAAAGCTGTAAGTGGTTATTTTTAACATCTCTTTTGCTTTTTCTTCAACTTGTGGCTTGTTGGTTGGGTGCACCTTGGACACTGTGCTCTTCTGCTCTCAGATGCATAGCTCTTCCACATGATGCTTGTAAGCAGGAAAGAGGAAGGTGATCCATGCTCTGAATATCAAGTTAAAAAGGAGCTTGGAGTGGCTTTAAAAGGTGGAAGAACAGCCTGAGAGCCAAACCTAGGATGGAGCTCCCTTCTGGTGGCCTTCCTAGTCCCTACTCTGGGAAGCACTGCAAAAATTAAATTCCTTGGGAAAATGTGCTTACAAGTTGCTGTTGTTGTTGTTTTTTAGCTGCCATATTAAAAATGGAAAACAAAAAAAAAGATCCTCCAAAATATTTATTTTCCATAAAGAGCCTTCTTTCAACAACAACAACAACAACAAAATCCAAAGGATTATTTTAGGCAGCTGTTTTGAATTAACTCATGTGATCAGATGGTGGAAGAATTAAATTAAAGTTGCTTGATTTTATTATGAATCCATATCGTCTACAGACCAACAAAGGTAAGAGGCAAAGCCTCCATGGAGGGGCTAGATCCAGAGCATACGGAAGAAGTAGAAAGTCCCCCTAACTGGGGACTTTAACAGCTGGGCTCACTGGTAGTTTGAAATGTGCCTCTCCATTTATCAGCTCCATATCTTGAACTGAGCATATTCTACATGATTGTATTTTTAATCTTCCCTTGTAGTTCAATAGGCTTCTTAGCAAAGAGGCTTTATAGACCCAACGTGTGCACTTTTTTTGGAAGATAATTACATGAGTTCAAAGTCTCGTCGGCCAATCGTATTTTGGTATTCATGCAAGCTGTTTCATAATACTGTTTTGAACCCTGTTGGTGGCATAATTAAGATTTAATTAAATACAGGAATAGAAACATGTTGTTCATTTGACCATCTGTAAGTCAATGACTACAGTGGTTTTCTAAGTTTCTACGCTACATGCTGTTAGTGAGTGTTTCATATTATTTTCCATCTCCCCAACCATGCTTGCACGTTTTCAGAGCCACCGAAGAGCCAAAGCAGATATAATCTGGTGTTGATGATCAACTCTTCATGTTGTTCTTAGCTATTGATTGTATTGAGCAAAGTCAAATTTTTCAAGTTTAGCAATCAAGAACTGCTAAGAGGATGGGGAATGGGCATGCCAAAAAAATGATAGCTTAATCTAAAGATGAAAATAAACAAGGGGCTAAATTTTTTTCTCTGATTTTTTTTTTGATGGTTGAATGTCCAAGCCAGCAGCAACCAGGCTACAATAATAATAACAATAACTAATAATAATAAGGCAGGTACTTGTATTTTTCTCAGAGTCTTCTTAGAACATCTATTCTGTATATAGCTGTATTCTCAACAGCAGGACAGGCAGGACAATGATGTTTAAACTGTGGCAATAATCAAATACTCCAAGTGTACAGCAGGGCCCCAGAGTACCAGCTTCTACACAAACCAGAGTTCAGAAAATGTTTAGCTGATGTGCCCCAAAGATGCCTTTTTTGATTTGACAAAAACTACTTGTGAGGACTGTTGAATCTACACTAGATTTAACTGAAAAGGGTGGGTTTTTCCTAATTAAAACTGTTTTTTTTTCTCAGTTTTTGTAAGGGGACTGTTTTGATTTCAACAAGATATTACGAGACTAAACATTGTTTTTAAATTGTGCAAAATTAACCCCGAGCCAAAACTGAAACATTTCGTTTTGGATACAATGATGTGTCATGTTTGATCTGAACATTTAATTCCCTACTCTTTTCTGATTTAAGGGACAAAAGAAAAAAAATTGCTTGAGTTAACTCAAACAATACTTATGTTTTCTTGGATTTCTCTTGGGGGGAAAAAAGAGGTGGGTTTGACCACCTATCCCCAAAATACATGCTTTACAAAGCCCTTGCTGAAGCACTTAGAAAAGTGTAGAAGAAGGATTTGTCTTTGTTCCTGTTGATTCCCTGTTTTACGGTCTTCCAAAGTAGGTTATCCATTTTCTTTTCTCACAATGCAGCTTTTAAAATTAGAATTTTAATTCATTCAATTCATTAATTGTAATTCCAATTCAATTAATTCATTCATTTAATTCCTGTTGATTCCCTGTTTTACGGTCTTCCAAAGTAGGTTATCCATTTTCTTTTCTCACAATGCAGCTTTTAAAATTAGAATTTTAATTCATTCAATTCATTAATTGTAATTCCAATTCAATTAATTCATTCATTTAATTCCTGTTGATTCCCTGTTTTACGGTCTTCCAAAGTAGGTTATCCATCTTCTTTTCTCACAATGCAACTTTTAAAATTAGAATTTTAATTCATTCAACTAATTCCTTTTTCTATATTTAAATGCCTTTTTAGTGTAGACATAAGGGTGACTGATCAGTTTAGCAACACTAGAAGGATATTTCCAAAAATTAAAAAAAAATGTTTCAGAAAGTGAACATTTTCCAGAAAGGCCGGGGCTGAGGTGCGGGGGGGGAGG
>VZRU01006932.1:277146-292249 GCA_013398155.1 Pedionomus torquatus | reverse complement strand
CCCATTTTGATTCCAAAACTAGGAATAAAAAATCAGAAAACACTGTCAGTTACAAACAAAACTAACCTAAATTCATATTAACCATTTTCAATATGCTGTAAAATCAGTGATTGGCTTCTGGAAATATAGATATGGTGAAGGAAAACACTGCATTAATTTTCGGGCTAGCTACATTCAATTATATTTTTTATGAATTGCCTGACACCAGCAATTGAAATAGGAAAGATGAATGATATTTCCATTGCAAAAGCTGTAATTGTCAAGTAGCTCAGCTCATTTTTGAAGCCGTTACTTCATCTTTGACCTAATGGAGGGACGCGTTTAAGCCTGGCTTTATTTAGAGTCCCGCTTAATCCCAGACTGAGCACAAATTTTGTGAAGATCCCATGAGCTGCATTGCTGGGGTGGCAGAGAGCTTTTAGCTCTAACTATGCACCATAAGGAGTTGCCTTGAGCTCAGAGGAGCTGCTTAGAGGGAAAAAAATGGAGCACATCGAATAAATTGCTGCAGGATTGGGCTCACTGTGTGTAAAGAACTGTTGTAAGCAGTAATGCTTTCCAGGCTCATGGCCTCAGCTAGCTGCAGCTACTTTTTCACCGAGCATCTTTTTAACGTGTTTTGACTCTTGTAGAATTGTCAGTGTTGCTTCTAAAATGCAGTATTTGGGAGGAATATTTTCTTCTAATATTTTTCTCCTCCTTGCAGCTTCTAAGTAATTTAAAAAAAAAAAACAAAAAACAAAAAACCAAAAACACATATATATAAATTAGTCACAAGTGCTGCTTAAAATTCTGCTGGAGTTGTCATTCCCAGAAGACATCTCCCAGCTCAGCCCCCATGCGCTGTTACCATGACAATCTCCCACTTTCCTCTAAACTCTGGCACACTACATTTCATAAAATTTGCACCAAAAATGTCTTTATTATAAGCAAAATCTGGTCAGTCAGGTACTTAACATCCTGTATCAATAAACGTGCTCATAGAGCTGACTTTCCTTTCTCAGGGAAAGCTGGAGGGTTGTTTTAAATGTCTGTGGAATATCCTGAGGGCCGGTTTACAGTCAAAGAAAGAAGGGAGCATTTATTTAGCTATTTGCTGCCTCTGCAAAGAGATATGTGATACGTACACATCCAAACAGGCTTATATCCACATGCTTGTATTTATCTAGGCTTCCTTTTGTGAATGTAAAACTTCAGGATTGCAGCAGTCGGCAAACCTCACATTAAAGCATTACACCTCTGTTTCTGCTGATAAAAACGTTTTCTGTATTTACGTGTGGTTTTAACTGAGCTTTCCCTGTGAAAAGTTATAAAATAGGGAGATGGTTCTTATGCCACGATGAAGCTCATTTGCAAAATACCCATCCCACGTCCAAACAGCCAAAACTCAATTCCAGGTTCAGGCATTTTCCCAGCCATAATAACTACAGCGATATACTGACCTAAACATTTGGGGACACCAATACATACAGAAATGTGTATTTATGTCTGGCATATTATTTTGGACAAATTGCCAGAGTGGCAGGTGTGTTATTCAACTGCTATCTTAAATTTTACATGTGACAAAACATTTTTAAGTGCTTGATTCTTCTGGTAAAAATTGTGAAAGTGCAAAGCGTTGTGGTTATTTTGAATGTGAAATAAAAATGAAGGACGTTGTATTTTGGCTCTTCTTTATGGGAAGCAGGGAAAGGAGAGTATTTTTATGTTAGAAATAATTTGTAACACGGAAATAAAATGATGCTCTGTAGATGCATAACAAAACAAAATTCCTTTGGAAGCTTCCCAGTAATATATATATATATTAATTTAATGGAGTTAATCCTTGTTTGTTTATCCTCTTGATTATATTAACCATCAAGGTAGTGATTAAAGGCAGGAGTGTAGCTTTTGCTAATTATATTTAAACCCCTTGAACCTGTTTTATTTTAGTGAGAGATGGTTACAATAAACACACCTGCACTATTTTACAAGCAGGCTCCATCCTGGCTTTGGGTACTGCTCTGTTGGGAAAAGCCAGGACTTAACCCTGCTTGTGGATGTCTTCGTATAAAGCATTTTTTCCCCCTCAGTCTCGGAGCTGCTGTATGCAAGAGCGCAGGAACAGCACGCTGCACCCGTGAGGTTGCAGGACGAGGGCAGCTTAGGGAGGAATGGAACAAGAGGCTTGCTGGGTCTTGATTGAAAATTGATTAAATACTACAATTAAATTCTCTGTATCCATCAGTGTATAAAGCAAAGGCTAAGTGTACTTATACGTGAACTTGTGTACATTTCAGTTAGCATCTGTGCTGAGTGTAGTGGTCAACATCAGCCGACCCTGAAGGACCCATTTTGGTGCTCGCCTAAACCAGTACAAACCATTGGCCCTGTCAGTGTGTCTGCCCTTGAAGCTGCTGCCTTGCTATCTCAGAGAATATAAATATTCTCATAGAAACTAAATTCTTCTTCTATGTGACAAGTTTAGATTGATATGTGGTGGATTTAAAAAAAAAATTGAGCAAAAAGTTAACTCACTGCAGCCGAGTGGTTTGGGGAGATAACATCTTATATTCCCGCTGTTTAATTAAAACCAGATTTTTATTTGCTATACCTTTTAATTAAAGAGGAACAAGATATTTGCCTTTCTAAGGCATCTGGTTGAGTTTATGAAATCTGGGGGCAGGGGGGTGGTTGTGTTTTTCTTTTTAGTTTGAGATTCAAATGTACCAATCCGTTCCACCACAATTTTTATTGAACGAAGGCTAGATAGTTTTCTCCTCAACTCTGGAGGCAAGGATACAGCCACACCATGAAATTCCCCTCCAGATTCAAGCTGATGTGCTCACAAAGCAGGGAGAAAAAAAAATAAAAGCCCTTCCTGCAGCTGTGAAGCTGTGAACTTGAGCTAGGAATAAGTAGCAAGGTAACAGAAATAGCAAAGGAAAATAAGGGGGGGATAAGAGGGGTGGGGTGGTGGAGTAAGTCCAAAATCACTTCCATTGCTGTTTATTCAGGGTCTTAAATTTATTTAAGCAAGGAGAGACTGCATTTTAAAAAGTACTTATTTCATATTCAGGCGTTAGTGAAGAATTAAAACAGATTCTCTGAATACTTTTTCAATACAGTTTTCTTTTTATTCATTTGAAAAGGCATATTAGTTATGAATTTGATCTCACTCCTAACTATTTGTGCTAAACACCTTCAGAAGAGAGAGTGCTCAACTCTTCCTTTAATTTCATGAACTCTCCCCAAAAATAAAGGCAGCACATTTTAACATCAAAATAACCAAGGTTAAGATCGCTACAGATTTCAGTTGAATATTCCAAGAGCAAGTTATTTTGATAGGGTACAATTCTTCCTCCATGGTATTTAAGATACCTTGAAAGTGGATAATTTCTTTCTTTTTTTTTATTTTTATTTATTTTTTTAATCAACAAAACTTCAAAGATTTGCCAACTTTGATTTAATTTTACAGTTTTACAGGATTGTTAAGTTACTATTAATTTTTTAACATTATTAATTAAATTTACAGGGAAGATACTGACCGCATATTACTTTCATTTTGCAAAGAAGTTCAGTTTCAGTGCTGGCTCAGGCTTGTGTGTTTTGCTGATGTTTTGCCCCATGGAGAATAGCTTGGCTGTTGAAGAGCTGCTCACAGATAAGTTCATGAAGATGTAAGACTAGGTGGAAGAATATAATATGGAAAAGGAAAATAGAGTTATTAAAACAACTTTTCTGGGTTTTGTTTGGCTTAAAGATTTTTCGCCTCCTGGAATCAGATCCACCATTCTGCTGGAGCGGTGTAATGTTTCTAAGCCTGAAGTTTTCGTACTGTCACGATGCTGCAGAAATCCTAGCCCATGGTGTCAGAGGGAGAATTGGATAGTGTCTACTGGAAACTTACTGATAATATGGAATTACCTGCCTGGAAAAGATTTGTTTAAGAGTGCAGTGTATATTTCAATAGCAGAAAGTAAAACCAGTAAGCTACTCAATGTAAGGTGTCAATCCCTCAAAACGCAAGAGTCTTTTTTTCGTACTGATTGCACCCTTGCCCCCTGCTGCAGCCAGCTCAGCCTTAGCACAGGCTTGTGTTTAAGCATGTGCTTCACTACTTTCCTGGACTGCTAAAGTGAGATTAAAGAGCAGAAATGCTCCAAACCAGCCTTTTAGTTGGGCAAAAATCTGTGTAAAGGCTTCTGCTAGCTGGGAAAGTCTGCCTTGCTGTTGCGAGTTTGCTATTGCAAACTTGCCGTGCTGCATTACCCAAGACTCTTAAATACGGTGGTGACTTTGGGTGGCTTGGTGTGTACCTCCACAGGGGGAGGAAAATAGGGGATGAGAGAGATAAGCACAGTAAGAGAAGTATCCGCTGTGCTTTAGACAGTGTGAGGAGAGAGGTGCTTGCAAGAGAGGGTGTGCAAAAAACTTGGGAATTACAGGTTTGAAATGCAGGTATCTGAAAAATGAAGGGATTTGATGTTTGCTGGAAAACAGGTCTCGGATTAGCTCACTGGCTGGGTCTAGTGCTATAACATCCAATAATGGTTGCTACAGTTCGTATAACTTTATCGTCCTCCAGAGAACTGTGTAAATGTTAGCTTGGGAAATCTCTCCTGCATGCTCGAATAAGATGCATGCCTGCGTGTGGTTCAGCACTGGGGGTATCAGGATCATGTTCTCTTCTGAGGACCTTTATGGCCATTTAGCAAAACCCCTTCTCTGGGAATACCAACTTAAATCTCTCTCCATGACCTAGGAAATGGGTTTTTGGTAAGTGTCCTCTGTGAGAGTGACTTATTCCTGGAGGGGCAGAGGAAAAGGAAACCTGCTGGTCACTGAAACAATGTGAAAACATTTGCTGCAAGGAAAGGTTCACCACGCTGATGTCGCTTCATGACTGATAATAATTGCTGATCTCTGTGTGTGAAGTTTTATTATCCTCTCTTCTCCTATCCTACATTTCCAAAAGACAGGGATGCATACACGAGTGTATGTACACACTCCAAATAGCCAAATTTGTGATTGCTCTTCCCATTCCTTTGCTCCATTTTTATCTGTGTATAGCAGTGTCTAATGGGAACTGCTTGGGCTAAAATTTTCCGTGCTTGGTGTCTACATCAAATTTATTATTTTTGGAAAGTGCTTTTGGAGAAGATGGCTTAGCCATTTGTGAGACTGTGATGAAAGAAAGAGTCATCTTTCTACAGTGCAGGCAGCCTCCAAAACAAGAGTAGGGTGCAGTGGGAATGGTGTGCTGCTTCCTGAGGGGATTCAAGATCAGTGGATGGATGGATCAGTCCATAGGCTTTGTGTGCCAGCTCATGCCATCTTGGCTCCCCTGGGTGCTGTATGAGGACTATACTAATATTTCTGAGCACTGAGACATTGCAGAGGGGAGAACTGTAAGTCTAAATAATATTTCAGGCCTTTTCTGTATGCAAGGTGTCCAAACAAGGGCTTGGAGACAGGACAGGAAGATGCATAAAAATATCTTCAAAAAGATAAAACATATGGATTTTGGAGTGAAGAGGCATAAACCATAACCTAATTGTAGAAATAGATGCATACCCTTTATCTGTTTGGGGGATTGGGGTTTTTTTGTTTGTTTGTTGGTTTTGGTTGTTTGGGGTTTTTTTTAATTATTTTTTTTAACAGCTCTTTCTGTTTGCTATGTTCCCTGTAGTGATCCACTTTGCTGGGTCTGAGCTGGAGCAGGGATGCTTGCAGGAGTCATCCTCCACTTCTGGAAGGGCGAGATTTTAATCCTATACCACGAGAGGGCAGTGCCTGCAGCTGGATTTCCCTCTGCTCCATCACCCTCCCGGTATGCAAGCTTTGATTGTTAGTGCAAAATATTATCTGATTTTAATCCCTCCCTCGCTCCCCTCTCCCCCTCTCCTGGCAAGAAATTACCTAGACTGGAATTGCTTAGGCTCTGGTGTTTCCCTGTTCAAATGCACTTGGACTTAAGCAAACAGACTGAGTGGGAGTAATCTAAAATTAGACACAGTGGTTGTAATTGCACTTTGTTCACACAAAGGAGCTGATGTGACTTGGGAGGTGCTTCCCAAAGGTCAAGGCTTTCTGGTAACCCCTACAGCAATATTTCTGGTCCCTACACATGGATTTATTGAGGGTATCCAGTTAGGAAAGGAGAGCAATGTGTTAGATTGTGTAAGGGGGCTTCTACAAGGCATTTAGGATGCTGACTAGATATATTTAACTTTCTCTTGAAAGCCACTACAGACTGCCTGTTGGGTGGTATGAGAACAGACAGCTATAGCATGGAGTAATCCATCATCATGGCAATGGCTGTGGAGCCATGTCTGACCTTCAGAGGTTGTTGTCCATGTGCAAACTGAAACCAGCCATTTTGGTTGAACTTGCATTGCTGGAGTGAGATTTGGAAAGACAGCCATGAACTGCAGCAGGATGATGTGCAGAACTACGTACAAAATCAGTGTAGGGCTACTTCCTCTTATCCACCAGGAATGAGGCTATGACAAGGATCGTGTTCTCCAGACTGCTTTACAGGATGTAGCATGGAGTCTCTTCTTCATGGTGGTTGGCTACTGAAATGAGATACAAAACATCATTATGCAGTTGATCTGTTTCTTCATGCTGAGAGATTTCTGCCTATTAAGACTGTGTCTTTCTTCATAATAAAATTTTGTGGTGCTGCAATGCTTTGCTGTTGGGGTCTAGCCTCCTTTCTGTAGTGCCTGCCCTGAAAATTTCAGTGCAGTCAACCAGAGACTTGAAGAGCACCTTGCAAAGTGTCCAACTTCTGAACAGGCAATATGAGAGTGACACAAAGAGGATTTCCTTTCATTTAGGGCTGTAGGTTACTGGAAAGCAGGCCTGCCTTGATAATTTTCAAATTTTGAACACTACAGCTCAAGTAGCTTGTAAATCACAAGATCTTCAGTGGCCAAGTTCTAACAACATTTAAGAAGCAATATGAAGCTGTCCAATCACTTGTCCAGTTTTATTTCATGTGAAACATGGAAGTCCTTTATTCCATGCTGGGATAGTAGGGCTCTTGGAAATGAAGCTTGCTCCTGTAGGTCTGTGGCCAAAAGAAACTGTAAACCAAAGCCCAAATTGTTCCTTCACCCCCAGGTTTGTCCTTTATCGAAACTAGCAATACCTTCTCAAAATAACAACTCCTTTCTTCACAATGGAGATGTGATTTCTTCTGTTCCAGAGCTTCTAAGCTGATGAAGGAGAAATATGGTGTATTGTTTCAGAAAGGGTCAGTAGTTCAGTTCTGGAGGAAGGAAGGTGTAACTGATAATTCTCACTTTTCTTGTCAAGGACACTGATGAGCTGGAAACAGCAGACATGTTTCAAGTGAGCAAGTCTTCTGTTGTTGTTGGGCCTGTGAGCTGGTCAGAGTCTGTAATATGAAGGTACCATTCTTCAGCACCTCCTGGCTTCCTGTGATAGGAAGTCTGACCATCGAATTTCTGGTGAGAGGATCCTGCTGCTTTGTTGGGCAACAAGTAAAAAGCAGAGCTGATCTGTGCTGCATTGCAAAGAAAGCAGAGCTGAAAAAAACAGGAAGGGGGACCCTGACTCTCAGACCAGGGAGGTAACTGAGACCTGCTTTGAAAGTCAGTGTGCTCCTTTGGGAACGTGAGGAATGACTGAGGGACCTCACTTAGGTCTCCATCTTCATTAAGTCATCTTAAAATCTTGATCTGGGCTAGGATGTGTATGGGCTGCTATACAATCAGGTTTGGGGCTTTGTGTCTGTGTGTGTGTAGCAGAATTTGTATAATTTATGAGAACTCTGTTGTTGTTCCTGGAATAAAATTTCGTGGTTCAGGGGGTAAGATGAAGAAACAGAAAAAATGAGGTTAAATATCAGAAATAGTTCCCTAGCAGAGAATCACACTGTGCTGCCAATCAAGCATAGACAGGAGACCAGAAAAGGGGGCAAACTGCTATCAAGCATGACAAAGGAAATGAGCCAGAACTGGCAGGAGGAAAGATGGGTGGACATGGAACATGTCTTCACACAGCAGTTACCCTGGATTGATGTGGAGTGTGAACATAGTTCACAGAAATCGTTGTCCCCCTAGGTCTTTCTGCCTTATTGTCCACTTCCAGGAGCTTAAGTTCAGTCAGACAAAGGCAGGCTTATTTAAAGACAAATATGCTCAGACCTGAAGCTATTCAGGAATGGCTGTCCTGGAAAAAAATACCTGAAGAGCCAATTTACCTTTGTACTGTTAAACGGGAAGAGGACCATAGCACTGGCTTGGCTTCCTTCAGCTAGAGACAGTTGATGCCCTCTTTATTTGCTTCAATCATCCCAAATGAATGGAACCATTGGAGAGGATGCAATGGAGATTGATCTGATGGCATGACACGTTTACCATTTTAGCAGCCAGTTGCATCCAAATGATTTAACAAGACTTTTCCCAAAAAGCATCCTTTGGTTTAGCACCTTTGGCAGGGGTATCAACTGTAACATCTTGTCAGACTCCAGGTAAATTGGGGAGGACATAGAGAGGTAGACTGTCCCCTCCAGCTAGCATAAATCAGATGTGGCTCCACTGAAGGTGACACAATGATACTGGTGCCAAAACAGTGTGCGTGAGGAGAAACAGCTTCATCAGTTTTAATGGTGGCAATAAATGTATCGACTCCTACTTACTGACTCAAGAGCCCAGTTTTAACTCCCCAAAGCAACATTTTTGTTTCTGGCTTTGATTTCAACCTAAAACCCAATCCTTACATACCATGCTGTAGGATTTATTTGCTACAGTTTTGTTTTGTTTTTTTTTTTTAGAGTCATCATCAAATTTCAGCAGCCTGTTCCTCGAAGTTATGCCTTGTGCAATGACTTCCTTGACAGCAGCAGTGATAGGTGAGAGTGATCCCACAGCAGGGCATGCTGCAGAGCTTGCCAGCCTATGGAGCAGAGTCCAGCTGCACTCAAACAGCCAGCAAGTCTCACAAGAATGGTGGCATTGGTGGAACTAGGCTTCAGAAAGTTTAGCAGGTATTTGTCTTTCCTGGCATTGCTGTCTGAGCACGGAACACCAGTGGCAGGTGTCTGCATCTCAGAGAACTTCAGCTTTAGCTTCATTCATTAGCTGGAGTTGCCACATTGAGGAAAATCTCTTTGTTCCAGGACCATTCCTTCTGCTTTTGTCATTAAGATACTTTTGATATTGATGTAATCTCCAGATTAATTGTCCATCCATAGCAAGAAGTGCATGAGCTTGAGAGATTGACAACATTACCTTTATATTACTGTGCTTTCCTGCTGCTATTGCACACACCTAGCCTACTTCAGAAGTCATTATCCAGGATTTCCAGGCTGGGGGAAAGGACAATAGAAGAGATTTCTGCTTGTAAACAGGAGCCAACAGGAAATGCTCATTTGTTTCATAATGTAGCATTATTGTCTTGTATCCAGCACAAAGCTCTGCTGCAGTATAAAGAAAAGCAAGACAGATAGTCCAGTCCCTGGTACCATTGAAATGGAGAATATCTATTGGACACCCAAAATCAGCTTGTTGTGAAGGACCTTTTATAACAGCTGCTTTCCCAGTTGGAGGCTATTCCCCGACTAGCTATGACAACACTGGAGGGGCAGTTATTTCTCCCTGATGGCTAAGGTGTGTGACCTGTGGAGTCTGTGTGAAAGCATCTTGGAGGGATAAGTCACAGGTCCCTGTTGCTATCAATAAGGACATTGAAGAAATAAACATCCTGATGAAAACTTGCAGAAAGTCCTGTTGGGTGTATTTGAATACTTTCTAAATAACCAGGTACATGCAGCCCTCCTCTTCCTATGTCAACATAGATAACATCATTTTTGCCATCACAGGATGTTAGTGCTATTTCAGGAGATGGAGACAGGCAGATCTTCACGTTTCCCACTGATGCACAGATACAGACTGGCAACCAAACTGCACAGATGGCTGAATATCACAGCTTTCTCTGAAAAGGGTGTTGGTATCAGGACAGCCTGCCACCCTTGGTCTGTTGTGCAAAGGCTTGTCTGGCTTGGAAAAAATTGCATATGGCTATTCCTGCCCCTGCATGTCTCAGTAAGAGTGTGGGTCCTGGGTTATTGGGTGTTACACTGAAATACGTATGAAGGTCTCTCAGCCTTGGAAGTATGGTTGTGGTCCCATTGATGAGACTGAGCCTGCTTCAACCTCACCAGGAAAATGGTGATGTGGACACTGTTCACAGGTGTGCTGCAGACCTTAGAGATGAGGGACTGGATGGTTTAATTTCCTTTAGGTCCCAGACAGGTACTGGTACTGTCCTGGACCAAAGCACCAAGCCATCTCTGACATCACTGCAAACCTATGACTCTTGTGTCACTTTCAGCAACATAGAGTCTGGTCAGCATTGTCAGAGCAGTTTGTAGAGAGTGGTGTCCGTTGGGTGCCACCACACATACTTTCTTAGAAAAAAAGTCTCCTGCTCTCTCTTCCTGGCAGTCAAACCTGGATGATACTATTTTCCCACCCTTTAATGAGTACAGAGGGCACCGGTGAGTAGTTATGGGCCAGGAGGACAGCATGGACACACTCCATGCCCATCATTTGTCCTGTTGGTCTTACACGGGGGCGTCTCAAGGCTTGTGGGTCCTGTCAATCTCCTCATATTGCCTTCAGCTGAGTGAATAGTCAGCAGTATTTACTGAATATATATTTACTGAATAGACAGTATTTCAAGTGCTTCTCAATTCCTTCATCTCTGAACCCTGCTAAACTCAGACTCTGATGTGAGCTGAGGCTGGGTGATAACACAGACATAGATCTTTCATGATGCAGAAAGGTGAACTGACATCCAAAAAAAGATCAAGAAAAGCATGAGGATTGCTGCACTGATATACTGTACTTAGTGTGTGACCCCATCTGAAGCAACTTACCATTGCAGGAGAAATGGAGGTGAATTCAATATTATCATCTGGAGGTTCCATCTGGGTTCCTGTGTGCTAGACGCTGACCAAGAACACACAGTGAAGGGACTTGTCAGGCAAACAAAGGAGAAAGAGTGGTGTGGATCAGAACATTAATGACATGCCTCAAGTCATGCAGATAAGGTAGAAACACAAACCTTAGCCATATAACCTGATTTCCCAGCCAGGTCTGTGTCTGCAAGACCTACCACTTTTCTAGCAAAGAAGAGGAATGGATTTGGAAGAACC
This sequence comes from Pedionomus torquatus, assembly GCA_013398155.1. Lineage (NCBI taxonomy): Eukaryota > Metazoa > Chordata > Aves > Charadriiformes > Pedionomidae > Pedionomus > Pedionomus torquatus. Next base: position 281,076 of record VZRU01006932.1, on the reverse strand, counting down.
AACAATTTCATATTTTAGAGATTGTAGAGATTTACATTTTCATTTACATTACTTACTTATTCAAGTAAAATCCAATAGGTATTTTTGGTGGGTTTCTGGATTGGGTTAGGTGTGGTTTGTTTGTTTGTTTGTTTGTTTGTTTGTTTGTTTTTTGTTGTGTTTTGTTTTGTTTTGTTTTTTTCAAATTTAAACCAAAATGAGTAGAGAAGTAGGTAAAAGTAGGAAATTACATTTTCAGGTATTTTTTTAAGGTTTTCACCTTCTCCTGTAGAAATTATCCAGGTGCCTTAAGTGTGTGAAAAGCAAGGACATTCAGAAGTTTGAGGTGAAATGTTTTATTCTAAATTGACTGAAATACATTGCTGCCTCTGAGACTAAATTCCCTCTTTTGTTTTGACAGAAAAATTGAAAAGGTCAAAAGGTTATTTTCTGTTTTCCCCTCAAAGGCCCCTCTTCAACTTTAATTCTCCCCAAAACCATCAGAGTTCAACCAGAGCAAAACCACAGTTCCTGACAAGGTTTTGTTTTGTAGAGATCAAAGCTATGAGGAGAACTAATGTGTATGTAAAACAAATACGCACTCTTTTGTCTAGATCTAGCATCCTAACTGCTAGAAATGCCATGATAAAATACATTAAGACAGAATGGTTTCAGGTCACTGAATGCACTAGGACAGCATTTGAGAAGCAGTGCAATATGTATAACGGCTCTTCTTTACCAACAAATTGATTCAGAGCCTTTAAAGTAGAGGACTGACAGGAAAAAAAAATCCACCCAACAAACAAACACAATGTTAGCTTTAGGGTACACTGATGTAGTTTAGGATAATTTTGTCTGGAACACCTATAGACTCTTCTTCATGGCTTTATTTTTGCTCATATGAAAGTCCTTATTGTTACCATGGGATGCAGAATAGGATGGTTATTCTGTGGAAACAACTCTTTGGTAAATCATTTGCCAAGGGTGAACGCACTGCTTTGCTTCTCTCCTTCGTTGCAGGGGGAATGTGGTTGATACTTTTGTATTGGAAAAGTTTATCAGAGCCTTCCTGGTTGTTGCTGGAGCAGCATCAGGTGACCTGCGTTTGCTCAGAAAATCACAAACCAGAAATGTTATTGTAAAAATGTCAAAAGCCAGATGCTGTCTTTGCATCAGCATTCAATCTGATGTGTGTGAGGGGCATAGAGGAGATGGTGCCCAAATGCTAACAGTCAACATTTTCATAGCAAAATGTTTTGGACTCATACTTCCCAAAGCCGTCATGTTGGGAGGATGACATGAGAAATTTTGGAGAGACACAGACAGAAAGACTTGTGTCTCATCTCCTGAAACCTGTACCTTTCACAATCTGCGCTCTAAATTACTGGTGGTTGTGATAGGTATTCCCCTGAACATCTTAAGCCACGCAATACGTTGCAGCAGGTGATGCTTAGGCTTTTTTTTGTGATTGGGGTAGGTTTTTCCACATACTGGAAATGTGATTTGGACACTGTTGTCATTCAGAGGAAGAAAAAAATATTGTTTCTATGACTGTTATTAAACTGATTTCTATGACTGATTTTTAATTTGTTTTGCAATTTTCAAGCAAGAACAGTCCATGAGTGTGTGAGATACCGGAAAAAAAAAAAAAAAAAGAGAAGCAGAAGGTCTTGAACAGCGACGAATTAACACCAAAAGAGGCTGGATGCTGCACATGTGGAGAAAAAAATAATCTGGAACAATTAGCAAAGTTGTAAGTGCCATGCTTTTACTTGCAGTGCTGCGAATTTAACAGCCAGTACCCAGCAGTCAGGTCATCAGGTTTTACAATAAGCTGCATTTTGGGTATGGCTTAATTCCACTTTACCCAAGAAAGACGGGCTGTCAGATCTGCACAGAACAGAAGGGAGAAAGGAAAACAAAGTAAAACATATGAAATTATTTTAAAAACATTTAAATTAACTTTTAACAACTCCACTATTCAGCCTCTCCAGAAAGATAGCCTTATTAATTTAGGTCTTTCCAGGTGGAGCTCTTCAGAAATATTAGTTAACTAGAAGTCTGACAAAAGAAATGATAGCTATGAGAGCTGTTTGTGTTGTTTTAATGCCTGTTTATCTATTAAAGGTGGAAGAGGCTGGAAAGTAAAATATAATGTTCTCTGTAGTCAGGAGAGTTGTGATCAGGAGTCATTTTCCTAGTCATGTAGCTAACGGAAATTAATAGGAAAGGAGAAAAGACTTAATTAACTTTTCCTTTAAACTGATTGCTTTTCCCCTCGAAGTCTGGCACTTCCCTATGAAATGAAAGGCAAACATTCCTTGAAATTACTTTTCTTTACTTATGTTGCACTTTTTGAGGGCTGATATGCTTCAAAGCCCTTTTCCAAAAAGTGACCAAATCCAAAGGAATTTATACTTTAGTATAAAAGTTAGAGGGGGGCTAATTCCTTATAATGCAAAGTGCCAGGAACTACTCAAAATCCCCCTCTGCTCCTTCCTGCACTGGTAAGTAACACAAAACCAGTTTGCTTTCTGCCTGAGATTTGAAGCCTCATGTTAGGTACTTGGGTAATATCCCATCTTCACCAAATGGTGTATTGATGGAACAACATCTTCTAGTGGAAACAAGCACAAAATTCAGTCCCAAATAAGTCAGGGTTAAGTACAAGCCAAACATAAAACAGAACAACAGTTCTTTACTTTAAAATTGAAATTATTATATAAGAATGTAAATTGTGAATAGGCATTTGGTCCCCTATACTTTGAAACAAACCTGAAGTTTGAGTGCACTGTCTTGTGTACCCTGGTTTTCAGTGATAAACTAATATCTCTGAGAAACTTTTGAACTACTTGAACATACATATTTGAAGAAATGAGGTTGTGCACATGTTCAGAGTCAGGTGTTTTTGTCAGTCAGGTCCAAGCTAAAGAAAATTTGTAAATAAAATAAAGAAAATCTTTAAAGGCTCTGTCAGCTTGCATTATAAAAGAATAATGTTGCAGAGAATCATAACAAAAGTCTAAAAATGTATTCTGAGAATAAACACTCCTTCATCTTCATCTTGTTCGTAAAAGAAGATTTGGGATGGGTTTAGAGGTTTTTGTTGTTGTTTGTTTGGTTTTTACGAGAAACATCTTTAAAGTTAGAAGACAAGGTTAAGGTGGTTTTTTTTTTTTTTTTTTATTTAGACATTACCTAGCTACTCTTTTTTAAGATAGAGTTGTCTGTCGTCAGACAATATTGAACCGATTCACTCTCACTGGCAAGACAAAGCATCACTGTGATCTCTGAAAATACAACCCTCTGTTCACTCACCACTTGTATTCCAAGTTGCCTGCTGTTGGCTTTGCAAGCTATTCTTCAGGCATTGCTCTACATAGGATTTGGGATCGCGCCCGGAGAGCAGGATCTCNAGCTGTCCAGTTCAGCACCCCCCGGCTCAGCCGGCTCCCCCGCTGCGGGCGGGCAAGCAGGGGAGGGCCAGGGGGAGAGCTGGTCCGGCAGGGAGGAGCAGTCCAGTAGGAAGTTGTCCAGCTGAGCGCTGGAGTCAGCCTGGTCCCAGAAGAGAAGTTCAAGAGTCGAGTCTTTCTGCTCGAAGCTGTAGCAAAGTTCCTCCATCGTCTCTACCGGTCTCAAGCACGCTAATGGAAATCTTCACAACTTTGGACTAAATTGATTATCAGGAAAATGAGATTCTAATTTCATTAATACCCCTTACCACAAAAGAATGTCAGAGACAGAGAGCCCTGGTTATGCTGTTGAGGAAGCCTACTGCAAAAGTTTCCTCAGTTGTAAATCCAAGTGGGATTCATGATTTAAATACTTCATGGCTCCTCAGCAGGGGGATGATTCTATTCTTCTCTGATCAAAACACATGTTTCTCCTTTTGCTAGCTGTTGACTACAAAACAATATGAATGAGTGTAACAAGAGAGAAGGATTTTTCTTT
>VZRU01006932.1:260938-275492 GCA_013398155.1 Pedionomus torquatus | reverse complement strand
CCATCGAAGAAGGAGAGTTGACCTGTTGATCCCTCAGCTTTTATACGGGGCATGATGTGGATGGGATGGAATACCCCTGTTGGTCAGTTTTGGGTCACCTGTCCTATCTGTCTCTCCTTGCAGGTGGGACCCCTTTATGCTTTTCCATTTCTGACCCTCCAACGGGGCAAATGATGAAAATTACCTGCCCTTGGTTGTTATAGCAATAAGTATAAGCAAGGGCCTCTCTGCATACCATCCCTTGGTATAATCAGGTCTTATCACTGCAAGACGAAACAATTCTGAACAATGTGCTGTTAATTTCAGAGTTTAGTTAGTTAGAAGAAGCCTAGCTAAGAAAGTAAAACTGTAAAACAGAAAATTGGTTCGTTTTACCTCAAACCAGGACAGTATCAAGCATCACCAGATGATTAAAACAAGTGCAGAATATGTTATAAGCGGCTGCCTCAGTCTTTGATTTCCACACTAATTAAGTCAAAGTTTAAATTATCAGAAGTAGTTTAAGTGTTATCTTAAGGACCTAAATGAATGAAATGGAAACATGTTTTAAGTTAGAGAAAGACTAAATAATTTTCCTTAAGCACGTCATAGGACCTTTTATCAAGACTTTCAATTAAATGCTTGAAGTCATGCACAGACTCATGTCTTGCTGCCATGGGAAGTTTCAGGAAGCATCTGCTGTGAAGTTTATGAGCCACAGAAAGTTTCCTGAAAGGACAGCTGAAAGCACAAATCTCAATAGCTTCAGATGAAGAGTCAGAGACCATGAAATGACCCACATTTACAATGGGTCCAAGAGGATGATCAGATCCTCCATTTCTTAACAGTGACTGGATGGAGTTTATTCTGTGATACCTTTGCCATGTCAATAGAGGGATTTATTTTAAGACAAGGCATAGGGTATTAACAACATATGTTATTAACCTAGGGTTTCTGGTGCTACACCTTGTGGGAATTCTACCTGCAATTCTACCTCTAAGGCAATAGAAAACAGGCTGCAGAAAAGTTTTTTTGCAAAGATATGTGAGAAAATTGCAGTGTATAAAACACTAGGACTAAATTTTTTTCTTCTTGTGCAAATTGACCATGGACTCCATTATCTTGTAAATCTGTTTGACAAAGGGAAACACCAAGTGTGATTACCTGACAGGGTGAATACTGATTAAATAAAAAGAATGTGTCTTGCTTCCTCTGGCCAGCTCAGGGCACAAATGTTGTACTATTTTTGTACACAGTAAAGAATTTGTCATTTTACTAACATACCCAACAAGAAAATACTGGTGTTGTGAAAGCTCATGGTGACAGACAGCTTCTGCTCTAGATGAATTCCAACAAGAGATAAGGCAGTTGGCTACAGGATGGGAGGGGGGTGCAGGAGGGGTGAAAGGAAATTCCACAATTACAGGTGGCAGAGCTAAGACTTGAGCTTGGGATGGTCAATACAGAGTTTATTATGCAATGGTTTGTTTTAAATCATATCACTGTATTTCCCAATATCATGTACAAATAATGTTCTCAAGTAAAAAAAAATTACTAAAGTCCCCATGATTGGCAGTGGGGCTTCATATCTGATGCCAGCAATCTCTTCTGCACACTGGTAAGCAGATTTGGGCTCAGCTATGAAGAAAACAGGCAGCAGAAAAGCCTTCCTTTCTGAGCTCCCTACCTTTGCACTCTGCAGCACCTCTACCCAAAACACCTTTGCAGTTCTGCTGCTGCATTGTTGGCCTTCCATGGATGCTTTGCAGATCCCAAATTTCAGATTCTCTTTTGGATGCTTCTGTGGCTGCCTAGTCACTGTTTAACTGAGTATTTGGTAGTGCTCATTTGGCCACCTTAAGCACAAATGTAAGATACTTGAAAATACCAAAATCATCAAGATAACAGCAGCTTTTCTCCAAAACAGGGCTCTGCAGGACACAGGGGTACACTGGGAGCAACAGGCAAGGAAGCTCAGCAAATAACACGGTTAGTTTTGTGTGCTGGGTGCCTCTTTCTCAGCACATGTTTCTTCAGTGCTTAATGTTCCCTTCCAGATCCATCACTGCTAATAGTGTTGCCTGGGGATATGTCTGGATCCACAGATGGAGAGCAGATGTTCCAACAAGCCTACTTTTAGTGTGTTCACAGGGAAATTACCTCTCTTAGAGACACTCTGGACAAGGCAGAAGAGGAGCGAGCAGGGTAAGAAAGAGAGAAAAGTAAGAAAAGACTTCCCCTTAGAAAGCCAGAGGTCAGGTCTCAGAAAAGAAGCTGAGATTCTCATCCTTCATATGAACAACTCTTACCACAACTTCGGACTTGTTACTTTTCCAATGTTTGTGCAACTGTATTTGTAGGAGAGGGAGGGAATGTACAGCTAAATGGGCTAATTTTGCACTTGTCTGGAAGGGGTCTCCAACAGGGAACAAGGTAGCATCACTGAGAGTGCTGTTGATTAAGACAGGTTGGTATAATTTCAAAATCTGATCAACCACTATTTCCCCAAAAACTCTTCAGGTCCAGCTGGATTCAGAAATAACATTTGGCTGCTAGTCATTTTTAATCAGTAGAGTCCAATGAAAGCAAATTCTTGTGTCAGAAACTATGTCCTGGGTTTATGTCTATGTTAGCCAATAGAGCCATGGTTTGAATTCTTCCAGGTCTATGGACATATATCTATGTCTCCTTGTGAACTACCTTCCTCAGTCTCGACCCCTTCTCTGTCATCTAAACAAAACCAGCCAAGGCAGATTCTTGGATTTTGCCTATTTCATAGAATTTGGGCTATAAACCTGCTTTTAGGGAATTTTTCCACTGTAAGTTTCTTTTTCTTCATAGTGTCATAACAGCTGAAAGCTGCTGCTCTGCACCTGTATCTAAAAGGTAACAGGGTTTCCTGAGGTTATTTTGGAGGTAAGTCTTTCTCTCCCCTTCTTGTCCTGTTGGCTTTATTTCAGACTCAGCTTGGGAAATCTTCCCAATGATATTTTTAGTGGAATCAGCAACTACCCCCAACCCCCGATTCTGGCAAAATTACTTTCTTCTTTTTTTTTTTTTTTTTTTTTTTCCCTGGGAATTTAGTTTGAGTGTGTTTCTATCATCTTTAAATGCTTAATAAAGGGAATCAGTCCTTGGCCTGGACAAAAAACAGATGTAGAAAGGACCAGATGCTTTGCTTTCAAGTTAGATGACTCCCAAGTATGACAAGTCCACCATGTGATTGCTGCTAATCCAACATTATGGTGTGCAGCTCATCATAAGAGCTGGGAGTTGGGTCCTGCATGAACAGAGAAAATCTGTTGGAAGATGCCAAATTTCTTGGGAAATGCTTTAACCATGTGGGAGAGCATAGCTCTTGGTGGTGTGGCTCACCCAAATGTGTTAGTAATTGCAGTACCAAACTACAGCTACACAGAGAGATTCTTCTGACCTGAGATGTCCTCATAACTGACTGGCTGAGCTCCTTACAGTCACAACTAAAGGATGAACCACCAAGGTCTTATACCTTCTTTTGAGCCACATGCCATGACTGGGATATCTGAATTACACATTGCTTGTCAAGTGCTGGGTGCAAGAAAAATGCAAGTATTATCATTTAATGATGGAATGTGCATATTTTTAACTTAAAACAGTAGCAAATGTGATGATGTAATGGAAAACAGAACAAGAATTTCAAGGGCAAGAGAATTTCAAAGGTATAATGATTGTTTCTGAGATGCTAAAATAATTGTGAAACTTTCACAGTATATGCTGGATATTGATTTTAAGTGAAAAAGGTAACAGGAACTTTATTATTTGCAGGGTAGAAGCATCAGACAGCAAAGTTTATGGAAGAAGGCACTGGTGAATAACTGTTAAACTAGCTTTGATTTATTTCATTATTAGTATAAACTAGTCAAGACAGTCTTTACTTTAAAAGTCTTTGGTGTTTAAAAGTGAACACAGTCATTTTAAACTTTCTGCAAGGTGTTTGCAAAGTTACAGAAAATTAATCCCAGTCTCTAGGAGAAGAAAGGTGTTTTCTCTAATAAAAACACTCACTTGTGGTCTTTCCTTTTTCACAGAGCATTTTATGAGTTGGGGCATGACCTCTCAACTGTTGCTCCCTAATAGCTCCTCATCCAAGTCACTGCACTGGGGTCTGTGACTGATTATTTGAGTCATCTTTGGGAGGCATCATGTGCATCACCCTATGCTTAGTTTTACAGTTTTGACATCTGAAGGAAAGTGATGTTTCTCGTGCAACCATCTTAGGAAGGCTGGTTGCCCTGCATTTCATGGTGTCTCCTTCAACCATCTGAAACATCTCTAGCAAGTGTTAACATCATGCTGTATCTAGTTCTCATGCCCTTTCTCCATAGCAAATGAGAAATACCTCTAGAGAGAGAAAACTGTCATTCGTGTGACATCTAGTGCTGTTAGTGGTTTTATTTGGGTATCTCAAAGTGGTGCATTTAGATACGATGCTCACAAGTGAGTCAGCCATAAGGAACTAAGAAAATCACTCTTCCCCTTCATTCTTGAGGAAATTAATGTCACTCCCCTTGCAATACCGCTGCAGAAAATATATCTTCTGTAAGGTGCATGAACAGTTTTTAAAGGGATGGGTTATCCATTCCTGGAGCAACAGGTGCCCTTTCTTCAGTACAACAAATCCTTGTAAAGCCTTGTTTGTAGTAATGATTTAATGAAAAAAACATTTTTTAAAAAAGGGCCCACAGATTCTGTCTCCCATACCTGTACTGAGGCTAACTTTTGCTTTAGCCTTTTTGCTTTCCCTAAGGAGAGAGCTGATGAGGAGACACAGCTGGGCCCAGCCAAAAAGATAGAGCAAAGAAGACACCCATGCTTGTGCAGCTCCAGCTTGTACTCCTGTCACAAATCTCATGATGTTTCCCAGTATTATGTCATCTGTGTGGGATTTTGGAATCTGAGGCTCTCACTATATACCAGACCAGAGAGAAGATCCTGAAGTCTTGGTTGGTGTGGCTGATGGCAGTGCTCTGGCTGGGCTGGGATCTGATCCCCTTCTGCTTGCTGCATCTGCATAGCGGGCCTTGGGACTTGTTAATCATGCAGGTGACACCTCATAAACCTGCCTGGAGACCTTAGGTTTGAAAACAGAGTCACTGGGCAGATTTACAGAGTGATATCTGTTTGACTGACAGCTGTTGCTGCTTTAAGGGGAAGCCTGCACATGTTTGCACTATAAAACAGAAACAATAGCTTGGGAAAACCTACGCTTGAGAGATGCTTCAGTCCCACTCTCCATCTGGGAGGTGGTTCTTCCTGGCTGCTACCAACCACCTTAGATGTGCTTTGGATACAATTCAGTTCCTTGGTTGGCTCACTGGACACTGTGGCAGGGCCAAGCAAGCACGAAATCTGTTCCTAATGGACAGCTGTCGCATTATGTTATCATGATGCTACACTGGGGGAGAGCAGAGTCCTTTTTTTTTTTTTTTTCCCCAGTGGGTTGTTTCGTGTTGCGGAAGTGTCTCTAAGAAAGCAGAAGATATAAATCAGAAATTTGGGGACAAGATCAGGCTCCAGCCACAATGACAAGCTGGTCTGGAAGAGAAAAACTCTCTCCCAATCTGTGTGTGGACAATGACAGTAGCAGATGTGGACAACAAAAGGGCTCCTTTACTCCATGGAAAGTGCAAAGATTTAGCATAAAAAAGCAATTCTGGAATTGCCCAGACAGGCTGTTAACTGAGCGTGGATGGTGAGGAAACAGTTCTGCAATTGGACTGAAGACTAGCAGTCCACCCCACACAAGCAAACCTTGCCTGGGGGGATGAACATTACAGTCCCCTTCCACTGATGTTCAGCTGATAGTGATCTCACTCTATTTTTCAGTGTTTCCTCCTTTTTCATACCAGCAGGTCATGGGCCAAAGACAAGAGTCAGATCTCTCATTGTAAAAGATGAGTGTCTCACAGCAGTAAAGGTGAAGAAGACTGGACAGGCTTGAGTGATGGGCTAGTGCAAATCACATGAAGTTCAACCAAGCCAAGTGCAGGGTCCTGCACCTGGGATGTGGCAATCCCAGGCACAAATACAGGTTGGGTTGAAGTGTAGCCCTGAGGAGAAAGACTTGGGAGTGCTTTTAGATGAGAAGCTCAACATGATCCAGCAGTGCTCATTGGCAGCCATGAAAGCCAACTGTATCCTGGGCTGCATCAAAAGAGTCACGACCGGCAGGTCATGGGAAGTGATTCTCTCCCTCTATTTTGCACTCAGGAGACCCCACCTGGAGTACTGTGTCCAGCTCTGGAGTCCTCAACATAGAAAGGACATAGAACTGTTGGAATGAGTCCAGTGAAGGGCCACAAAGATGATCAGAGGGCTGGAGCACCTCTCCTATGAAGACAGGCTAAGAGAGCTGGGGCTGTTCAGCCTGGAGAAGAGAAGGCTACGGGGAGACCTAAATAGCAGCCTTCCAGTATCTGAAGGGAGCCTACAGGAGAGCTGAAGAGGGGCTCTTTCTCAGGAAGTGGAGTGATAGGACAAGGGATAATGATTTTAAATAGGAAGAGGGGAGATTTAGATTAGATATTAGGAAGGAATTCTTTCCTGTGAGGGTGGTGAGGCACTGGGACAGGTTGCCCAGAGAAGTTGTGGATGCCCCATCCCTGGGAATGTTTAAGGCCAGGTTGGATGGGGCTTTGAGCAACCTGGTCTAGTGGGAGGAACTTGATGATCTTTAAGGTCCCTTCCAACTCTAACCATTCTATGATCCTGTGATAAGATTTGGATCAGATGAATCACCCTAAGACAAAAATGTTAACTCCACAGTCTCCCGCTCTTCCCTCCCTGTGCTGAATCAGCAGTGGCACCCTTTTCTGGGGCAGGTCTGCAGAAGAGCAAGGTCATGATTTGTGAATGCATGAGAAAAAGAAGCAGTGGCAAACAAACAAGATTTAGAGTGAAGGACCTGAGATTTGTTCCCAGCAGCATGAATGCAGTCTCCCACCATAAAACCAGTGAAGTGTTTAGAACTTCTGCAGTGGCTGCCAGTCATCTTGACTAGGTTGCCAAGTGTGAATTCCTGCTCTATGAATTCAGCATCAACAAGAAGTGAGTTTTCATAGGATTTAAAGCCAACAAGGAATCATTAAGATCCTCTGGTCTGACCACTGTGATAACACATGCCTTTGGTTGTTACCCAGCAATTTTGGCCCCAAGCCCAGTGGGGATCTTCTTCTTGCAGTTGAATATTTTTTAAAAGGATGCATCTAATCTTGATTCAAAGTCTCTGAGTGACAGACCACCAAAGGATCTGCTGTTGGCAGACTGTTATTGCCTTTACTGAAGATTTGCATCTGATCTGTAAGGCTGAAAACCTTACCAGGCCTGTATTTACTGCCAAGTGCCCCAGTCAGAAAAGGTCAGTTCTGAAGCATGACTTGGCACTGGGAGACCGCATTCCCGGGAGGCAGAGGACACTCATCCCACCACTGGGAAGAGGGATCACAGGCAGGACCTCTGCCAGCAGCTCCTCTGAGCTGCATTACCATAGGACCAATCAAATAGAGACTGACCAAGGAAGTACAGTCCAGAGCTGATTCCCCAATGAGGCACCTAATTCCCACTGCCTGTTAGGTAGGGACCTGCATGGAAGGCTGGATAACAATGTCATAATGTGTAGCTAGCTTCAGCTGGCAACGAAGGAAATGTGAACTGAACCTGAGCTAGGTGAATAGACTCTCTTTACCGATGCTGGCAGGACATTTGAAGCAGACAATGGGGAGAATGAATTGCCTATGAATGGGAGAAAGATACTTCTATACCAACTTCCAGGAGATGAGTATCACTTAGAGTGACTAACCTCCTTGGAATTCTCTAAACTGGCCTATAGGCTGCTTAACAGGTTTGTTTTGTTACCTGAGTCCTTATGTAACAAACAGACAATCCATTTACTGAAGCTTTGGGAATGGGAATTTCTGCAAATGCATAATTCCTTCTACATACCTATATATGACTCCTTTGCAGCCCAAATATTCTGACTACATGTCAAACCCATGAGGAAAGAAGTCCTGATTTTTCAAACAGTAGCAACCTCAGCATGAAATAGACACATTTTCAAAAGTCAATTGCAGGTTATTGGAAGCTAGGGGAGGATGCCAGGGAAATTATTAGGACAAACAGATTCCTGTGCTCTTTCCATGAGCATCCAGTACTGGCTATATCAGAGCCAGGAGAGTGTGAACTCCTGGCCAAGCACGGTATGGCTGCTCCTGTGAAGCCTGTAGACAAGTATCTGTTACTACTTAGCAGAATTGGTCAATTAGATCATAACATCAGCTTAAAAAGCCTTCCTCTCTTTTCCATCTGAATGCATTTGGGGGAGGCTAGCTGTCTTCATTCTGCAGGGACTATGCATTCTTTTTTTCCCACAAGAAAAAAAGAAAAAAGAAAAAAAAAAGGAAACCTAAGTTTTTCATGAAACATTCTGATTCCAAAACTTGGCACTTGTAGAAGACTATCAAACACTATTGTGTTTGAACTGAAATTTGAGTCAGTCTTCAAGGAATTTGTCTGAAATTTCCAGCTCTAGTGAGGAAGACTTTAATGGGAAATCTCTTGAGAACCCTGTGTGCTCTGGGGAGTTCTGCTATTTCACAGTTTTGGGCAGCCAGCAAATTGTGACGAGCACAGATTTTTGCAAAATCTGTCCCCACTGTCAGCTGGAACCGTGAGTTGCACAAGCCACTAACATGAATAATAATGCATGGGAAGGGGTTGCACTACGCTTTCAGATCTCAGAGGCTCTGCAGTTCATGCCATTCATGGGCAACAGTTGGTCCATTCCTTATTTTAGCTGGAGAGATGCATTTAATTGTAACTACTGCATGAAGACAAAAGCAAGTGGCTGGCATGTTTCTAGGAGTTAGGTCATTAAATGTAGCTGGTGAGTAGAGTGTTGCAGCTCCCAGAGGGCCAATTGGCAGTGTGCAGTTCCCCCAGAGTTTATATGCTCTGGGTATATAACATCCAGCTATTTTGATGAACTTATGAAAAGCAGAACAGTATTTTAAGTGCTGCATGAAAATCTCATTTTCAGATGGAGAAACCAAGGCACACCATGGGTTCTAACTCAGGAAGTCAGAAAACCAGTTGCATGGAGGAAGGCTCTGTCTGCTGGGAAATACCATGGCCCCAGCTCCAACAGCTGAGCTCTTTGTGGATGCCCAAAAGGTATGAGCTGGTTTGTGTCTTACTGTTGTGTTTTCTGTGCAGTATGTCTTTCCAAGAAAATGCCATTTATTTGAAAGAGTGAGCCCCTTTTTAAAACATGCTGTGTATTTTGAGTGCAGGTCAAAAAGCAGACACTCTTGATTAATGCAACATTGAGATATTGCAAAAAAAAATCACATGCCTCAATGGGAAAAGGTATAAAGGACAAAAAATCAGTGCTGTTCAACATTTTGGGGAGGTGGGAAAACGATCAGGAATGATCATACCTAAATAGAAAGCCAATGCTTACAATTGTCAAGGCATCAGCCAAAAGGAAAACACAACTCTGATCGCAGTAAAATCATATATGAGTCATGATGGGCCAAGAACAAGTTTGCTTTCTTTTCCACCTCACTGAACACATGATGATTAAAAGATAAATCATGCTTGGAGTCAAATCAAGTGATTGGATTAAAGTTTGGTTGGGTATTTAGAAACAGTTTGGGACACAATGGAAAGCTAATTGAAAACTTACATTTGTGAGACCCTTGAACTCTCCAGCTCTTAATAAAATACTACTGCAAACTACACAAGGGTTCCCTGTGGGAGAGCTTCCTCTCCACAAGTGCTTTTATTCCTCAGGTATGTGGAAAAATGGTATTCATTTTCTCTGCAAATTCACCCAAAAAAGTATGTTCATGATCGTAATTCAATTATTGTTCATGATGCAGAAACTTAATCTATTCACTTCACTGAAAACAAGTGAAGCAAGGCAAAGAAAAGTAATTTCTTTAAAAAAGGAAATTTTGAACACTTCATCCTTTTAACTTGTCTTTGCTCTTCTGAGCTCATATTCCAGAGTGGCTGGCTGCTTGTACTGGACTGAAGTGACTCTGGAGTCTTAAAAGCTATGCAAAAATTCCTTCTAGATGTGCTGTGGTAGGAAATGTACTTTTTTTGGTACTAATAATACAATTGCATCTGGAATCATCTCCTGTTCTTAAGAAACATACCCAGCCTCCAGCTTCAAAGCACTGTTGGTTTTGGTGCAAATAACAGTGAAACTCACAAATAAAGACAATAAACTTCCGTATGTCCATGCACACACATTCATGAACACACAGAAATGAAAAACCTCTTACTTCACTTGGCCTCTATGTAACCAAGTACCAGTCTTTCTTCTCAACCCTTAGCATTGAATTGAAGCTGTATAGTCAGATTCATTTGCTTCCTTGCACTTTCTAAGCCTTGTAAATTTTTTATCTGACATTTAGTGCCCTGGAGGAGGGGAAATCACAGGTGGCAACAAGATATTTTGCAGACAGAGCCTGCGCACTACAAAGCATTATAAGACAGCTGTCTGGCTTTCATGAAAGCCAACCCTATTTAAGCTACTACAAGTAGAATTGAGAAGCAAATTTATTCAACAGCCCTCACCTGAGTGGGTGAGATGTGAGCCCACACCATACATGTTTGTTTCCAGAGGAGTCAATCTGCATGATTGCAGGATCTGGGTAGGCTGTTGAGTTGAACATGGCCTCTTGGTCCAAAATTGCATGATGAATGAGTTCTAAGAGGAGCATGGTAGAGCAGTCTCCTCCTCCATGTGCAAGAGTTTATATTTCTCCAACTAGGCTGATTTTTAGGACACTTTTTCTGCAAAAGGATGTGTGCACAGAGATCACAGGTTAAAAGTTTAAGTGTGAAAGGTTTGGAGGGCAGAGAGTGAGAATAAGTTATACTTATTTCAGAGGATGACTATAAATTACTTTTCAGATATAGTTTTCAGATTGACACAGATAAATCTAAGATTAGTAGATGTGATCTAGAATGATGTTTTAAACCAGTACAGTTTAGCATTGATCATAGTCCTATAATTCAGCCAGAAGGAATGCAGTATCACTAGAGAATCAGGTATATCAAAAAAGCAAAAACTCTAAAAGAATCCTCAGATCCTCAAAATATGACATTTACTTTGTATATCTTCCTTTTGGACAGTGTGGCTGCTCAAGACTTCAGGAAGTTGTGCAATCCCTCTTCTTTCCCTAATACATGACTAATTTGATCTTTTCAGTCCTAATAGACATGTGTTACCTGTTTTTATGGGCTGGCAGTGATTGTAAACTCACTTAGTGCTTTCTCATCCTTACTAACAGAGGATATTTCCTAATGTTCAAATTTATTTTCCCCTTGTTTCCACTGATATCTGTGACTCCACAGTCTGTCTCCATGTTTTGTCTTCCTCTTAGCCTTTTCCTTAGTTGATGGCCTTAGTATCACTCTTTTTAACTTTTTCACATACGTCCTGTGTCCTCAACCTCCTGCCTTTCCCTTTCTGAGCTACATTTCAGATCAACAGGTCATGTATACACATCAGACCAAGATGGTAGCAGAAACAGTTTAAGTCCAGTTACTAACTATGTTGCTTTTGCAACATTGATATCTCTATAGTGCATGACTTTGTGCAGCTTGGTCATATCCTCTGAACAACTGAGACAGGGAGGTGAAGACAAGATATTTGGGGTCAATGTTTTGGGACTAATTTTGGACTAATTTTAATTTTGGGACTGATCTGTTGAAGAGTTCACCTCACTGCCTAGCCACTACCTCCAGCTGACTTCAATGGTGCTTTCACTGAGTGCATTGTGGTTTAACACCAGTGTTTCTTATGCATCAAAGAAAATAAACATATCAGAATAGACATAAATCTAATCTTCCATTTGTGCTAATTAATATCAATTACATGCAACAAAATAGGAAGTTCCCTCTAGTGGCATTGCTATCTGATATGCCCACTAAAGCTAACCTAGTATTTGCTTTTTCTTAACAGCTGTAGTTTGTTCTTTGTTAGAGCTTTATTATGGCTTAAAGTGATTAATGAGTTCTGGGAGGACTGGGTAATAAGCCAGCAGTCACAAGCTATAGGACAATCCTCAGTGAATTAAAGGAAGATGGATCAGAAAAATGAATGTGTTTCTCCTCAGTGTTGCAGATTCTGAGATGTTTGATCTCAGAGCTGAAGAATGTGGGATGGACACAGTGCTGGAGGTGACACTATGTCTTGCTCAAGGTTAGTTGCATGGGCGTCACTTTTCTGTGTGGATCAGCCAACAACATATTAGAGAGAGGAACATTTTGAAGATGGAGAAACTCCTGCTTTAGGGGTGACGGTACTTGCATAGCATTGGGAAGAAGTGAGAAGGCTGTGTTTTTTGATGCCTGAGATGAAATCCATGTGAATGAACATCCTCTCATTTGGGGAACCTGTGGTTTATACTGATTTCTGGTTTGAAGTAGGATGGGCAGGTCATCTCAGCTTGCATGTGGCCATACTAGGAAATGAGAACGCTTTGTTCACGTGTTGGCTGGGTGATGTGACAGGCGTAATTAGCACTCATTGGAATTAATGTGACGGCAATATGGTAGCTGTCTGAGAAATGCTATGTCTTCGTCATAGTATGGCAGGTTGTGGTTTTGCTGTGCCTGTTTCAGCTGTGAACAGAGGTTCACTCTGCCTATCCTGAGTCCTCTTGCTGCCAAAGATCTCCTCCCTCTGGCTCTGCCTGCAAAAGGTATGGGTCACTGCTCTCAAACCTGCATCCCTGCAAAATCAGGCAGAGATGCCAAACCTGACTGAGTTTTGGTGTGCAGCCTCTAGCTACTTACTTTCCTTTCAGCAGCTGTTGGGTTTATTTAGTGGAATAGGTACCCCAGCTAAAAGAAGAGTCAATCTCAGGGTGGAAAATTTGAATTGAGTGAGCTCATGGTGTCAAAGCACTGCCTTGCATGGGAAAATGCCTTGCTTTTCCCCCCTGCTGCAGGGGAATGAAGAGTTGAAGGGGTTTTTGGTCTGGTCTTCAACAAAAAGAAATTTTACCCACTGAGATGCAGCAACTCCGTAACAGCTGAAGCTGGGAGTAGCTTTGATATCCTCTGTGTCTCAAGCCATGATACCTCATAACGTGGCATTTTACCAAATAACTTGTAGGTCTCTTCACTACTACCACTGGAGTTGATGAGATAGGCTGTCTGGGTGCTTTGGCTGTTTGTACTGGGCTTTATTAAAAAGGTATGCATGATTTCAGGCTCTCCTCCCCTTACGGGTCTCTAATCTCCTCCACTTTAATGAATAATAATAATAATTATTACAATAAGAATATATTCATTATCTTAATGGCCTGTACACTGAGTGGTAAGCCAGAAATCTTTGCGTACCCCTGAGAGCTCTTCTGTCAACTGCTCTTAATATTTCTGCTCTCTTTGCAACCCTTATGGTTAGCAATCCTCCATGAGGGGGAAACTCTTCCAGCTACATGCAGAAAATGTGAACAAGATCACATTAGGTAGAGTCTGGGGAGACAGGGCCCTGGATGGATGCTAGGCAGACGGCATGAATCTCTTCCTCCTCAATTTTGAGAACAACTGTGTTTGATTACATGTTGTGTGAACTCGTTCTGGTTTCGTTTTCCCCTTTAAAGGCTAGGGCAGATGTTGTCTTATGAGGCTGTGGTGGGGTTCCAGCTAATGACCCCAGGCTGCATTTCAGATCTAAAATCTCCCACTTCTTGACACTCTTTTGAGGGTGGGCAGGTCTCTGAACAAGAGAGAATTAAAGCTGTTGGACATCTTTGCTACCCATTGAATGCCCTATGCTTTGCACCTGTGGATTCCTATTTTGCCTAAGCAAAGGCAGTTTGGGAGAACTAATGGAACTTTTCTCAGCTCTACGCTGAGCTCTGCATTTCCCATAGAGAACCCACAACAGGAGAGACAAGGGTATCGCAAGATACTGATGTGTGTTTGCCTTTAGACAGAAAAAGAAAAAAAAAAAGTCCTCCTAGTTGCAGAAGTACAGAGTTTGTGCTGTATTCAAGGGAGCCTTTTGAGAAAGCAAAGCATGTGTGCTGGCCATTTCCTCAAAGAAAATATTCTTTGTGAAAGCTAGTAATTTTAGCAGGGATTCCTTTCTTCCTCTTGAGGAGAGTTAAAAGAAATTATAGGTCAGAGAGAGGGCATCTGTACAACACAGGAAGAATTTCCAAAGCTTGAATGTAGTCCCTTCATTTGGAGAAGACTTGGTCAATTGGCTTTCTAAAACATATTCTTTATTAAAGATTTTATGGGTGCTTTTTGCTGGTTTGCTGAGGCTGTTAAGCCACTTGAATTCAGAGTGGCTTATTCCATCAATCTATGGAACTGATAGAAAGCTTAGGAAAGTTTTAACAGTTTTCCTTCCACAAAGCTGAACTTTCCAGTAGTCTCCATTATATTCATGCAGAGTCTTGACACAAATGATTTCTGGTCTGGTTTCTCCTCTCAGACGGTAAGAGTATTGCGTTCTAGGACCAGGACAAGTCTGGTATGCCAAGGTCCTTCTGCATTTACATTC
>VZRU01006932.1:229205-260904 GCA_013398155.1 Pedionomus torquatus | reverse complement strand
TTTTTTTTTTTTTTTTTTTTTTAATTCAGAGAGGTGAGATTGGAAGCTCTACGAGCAACTTCACTGATAATGTTCAGACTGCCTGTGTGGAGGAGCTGGGGAACCAATAGCTCTCTTTTGAGCTGTAACTTCCTCACTCAGAAGTCACTTCAAATCAGAATTGTAGCTTGATGAGGACTGTAGATTTAAAAATGAAATTAATAACTGGCTGTGCTGTTTGTGGCTCCCTTGAATAAGGGAACTCTTGGAAAGATGTTGGATAGAAAACCGACTCATGGGAGAGCAGGGGCCATAGTATGAAACTCATCTTAATGAAAAGGGCTATAAAGTGTGCCTGTTCAAATCTCCACTAGATGCCTCTTTGCATTCTGATTTTGAAATCTCAGTTTCCTGAGAGATTGCATGATTATTATTTTTTAATCTATAATGTATGGTTGAAAGAAAAAGACATTAAAACAAACAAACAAAAACCCCAAAATGCTGGCAATGCAAATGAGATTGAGCGGTTTGCTGGAAATCCCGTACATTGCGTTGCCCAAAACTTGGCATTTATGGAAGTGACCAGCAGGGAGGAAATGGAATTGTTCTCATGGCCATTGTCAATTTGGATCATCAAGTCACACTGCAGATTTGGCATCTCTGATGGAAAAGTGAGGTTTTCTAGTCCAGTACAATCCTGTTTCACAGCGTCAGTCATTGCGTAGGTTGGGGTGGATGAGGACTGACAACAGGGTGGGACAGCATTGTACAGATCTGGTGCTTTCTAGTCTCAGATTAATGATCTTCAAATCTGGTTTTCAGGGAAACAGACTCACTCACATGTAAATAAAAAACAGAGGGAAGCTTTTAAAAGACTGAAATGCTTGCTATTCCAAGCAACATCTAATACAATGCCTTGCTAAGACATGCTTTGACTGAAAAGATACAGGTCCTTTTGTGCTTTACCTTTTCCCTAGCATATCTCTCTGGAGAGATTCAAAGCTGCTTTTTGCACTGAGCTCTTGATCCTGGGTTCAGCTGAAAATTTAGCCTTCCTTTAGTAGGCTCCTGCAAAATTCAGGTGCCTCTAGAAGGTAGTACAGCCTGCAGGTGCAGCAGGCAGAAGCTTGTGCAGCCTTGTGAAGAAGGTGATGTTTCTGTCATGTGGTCCCTCTTGTGTTTCATATTTCATGAGACTTTGCTGGAACAACCCACCTGGTCTGGCGTTAGTGCCATGGGGAAGATGAAAAAAAAAATGTTGTTTCCAATTTTAAAAAGCCCCACACTATAGCTATAAAAACTGAGAAGCCCACATCTTGGCAGAGGATGGGCTTGAACACCATTTCAATGCAGTAACAGCATTAAAAGTTCCATCCTGTTCCCATTGAAGCTGGTGGCAAAACCCCTGTTGACCTCAGTGGGAGTAGGATCAGGCCCCTGTATGTAAACTGTTTGGGATGGATCCACTAGGGCTTTACTCCTGGTTTGGGGTCTGTGGATGTCAACAGTTCTTCCACTGTGGCAATGCTGATGGAAAGGTGGTATGGGTCAGGACCAGAATTACATGTAATCTGTACCCTGTGGCTCTCCTTGCATTTATCAAATGGAATTTCAGGCTGAAAACAAAGGGATCGAAAGGTTGAAAAACAACAAAGGAATGTGCACTTGGCAGCTCTGCTAACCAGATGTTTATTTCTTTTTCCTTGTTCTTAACTATGACTAAAAAACTCGTGAATAGTCTCAAGCCCAGTGCAAGGTCAGCCTGAAACTAGGTAAGAGGTGTCGCAACAAGGCGGAATGAACATCTGGGAATGGAAAATGTTAATTTATACCAGGATTCAGTACTGTGCCTCAGAAAACACGGCTGAACCTTCAGAAGGCTGGGTACATGTGTGCTTTCCCTTCCTACAGCAAGCCCCATCAGTCGTGCGAAGCTCTTGCGGAAGTGCGCAATATTCCCTTTGTGCTGTTCTGTGAACTGCTTCCAAGAGCAGTTGAGCTGTTGTGCTGGAGTCAGAACAGAAAGAAGCCAATGTGAAAGCGAATATATACATACATATGAGTATATGCACTCATTTCCTGGAAAACACATATCTGAATTGTGGAGCAGCGAGTTGTACATTGTACTTCACAAAGCTTTCAAGGCAGAGAATAGCTCTTACAAAGTTAGTCTTATTAAACAGCATTTTTCATTAAGCTGCAAGAGGTGCCTATCTGAAGAATCCCCAAGTTGGATTGGATTTGGCAAAATCAATCCAAAAAGGGAAAATTACCAGGTGGGAAGCAGCAATATAATGCCCTGAGACTGCAAAGCAGTAAATGGAAACTTTGGCCTCTCTGTTGCTTCACCCCTGACAATACGCACTTCTTCAGCAGCATCTTCTCAAGGCTGTTCCCAGGACCAGCACCCTTTTCCCTTGTTTCACAGAGAAACACCTCCTTAATCAGTCTGGAGAGCACCACAGTGAAGCAGATACATTTCATATTAAAAAAAAAAACCAAAAAAAACCAAAAAAAACAAAAAAAACCCCAAACCAAACAAAACAACAACAACAACAACAACAAAAAAAAAACAACAAAAACAACCAAGAAAAACTAAAAAGGTTATTAATTTTCATTAATAGGAAACTAAGCTGGTGAGGTAGAACTGACTCATTCATTATTTACTTGTTCATTAATGATGGAATTAAGAGTTGAGCTCTTGTTATCTGACAAACTGGCTTTTTTTCAGATCACGTCTGTCCAGTAGTGACTCCACAGCCAAACAGCCAGGAGGCAGCATTTTACTGAACCGGTGTATTTGTGATTGTCTGACTTAAATCCACGTGGCAAACAAATCACCGCTTAACAACTGGTTCTGGTGTGATCATTTCCACAGAAAAGAGAAACCAGATATATTTAAATTAAGTTTGTATAGAAGTGCTTCCTTGGACTGCATGGGCACTATGTGGCAGTGAATCAGTTTCATTGGTTTAGATTTGTAAGAAAACAGTACTTACTAACAGGGTTAAAATTAGGGTTAGGACTCGTCAGTACAACTCACAAAAGTTGTGCAGCTCTTTGCATGTGAGCATCACATTAATTAATCTGTGCGTTAAACCCAACTACACTGCCTCAGAAGGGTAACCCTGGACAAAATTAAGCTGTACTCCCCAGAATAATAGGCTATTAGTGTGGTTTCAAAGTGGCAGGAGCATGGATAAGTGCAGTAAGGATGCTCTAATACTAGCAACAATCCCAGCAGCTCTTAGGAGAAAGGAAAGGAGAAAATTATTTTATTAAGCGATTTCTTCCTGGATATGAGCTTGCAGGTCTGCTTAAATTTTTTCAGCTGGGAAAACCTGCTCTCCACTGGTGCCAGAGCTCTCACAAATATATATTTCCTATTGGCCCTCTCATCTGATTTCCCTGCCTTACCAGCAGCTGAGTGGCCTCCCAAACTCAGCCTTCGCCCATTTCTGCACTGGGGACAAAGTTCATTCCTCTCTGTCTTATAACCTCAGTGTAACAGCCACATGGAGCACCGTGGACTCTCCTAATGCCACCCATTGGGCTCTGGGACATTAACGTGCTCAGGAAAGAGCAGCTGTCATCTTGAACACCTCAATATGGAGAGGGATAACAGAAAAAAAATCCTTCTGGAAGAGCTTCTGTGCAAGAGTCCAATTTGTTCCATTTTCATCTGTGATACAGCAGGGGAGTTGGGTGTGCCTCCACACCTGGAAAAGCACTTCCCTGATCTGCTGTGATGTACCCAAGCCTGTCCATCCTTCTGGCTCAAGCAGCATGTTTCTTCAGCCTGACAGCACTGCCTAATGCCCTTCGGCAAGGCAGACCCTCGAGTAAACACATTTAATGCATTTTGCAAGGGACCTCTGCCTTGCAATTGGAGTACTTTGCCATCCAAGCTGGATGTTGTGATGGTGTACTGTGCATGGGAAGGCGCAGGCTCGTTTTGGCTCTGTATTTGGGAGAAACACTTGCCAATGCTGAAGCTATAATTTTCCTTCTTCCTCCTGCCTACCAGATCTCTGACTCTCTTCAGAAACACACTGAAAATAAATCTTTGTTTGTTTATGGAGTTTCTGGGGGTCTCAGGTTTGTTTTCCTCTCTCCTGCCTTCTGCCAACACTGGAAATGCCAAAACAAAATATGAGACATTTCTGTTTGAGTTGCCAGCCATGGTTGGAAGAAGGAGTGCCAGATATCTCAGGAGAAATCTGCTCCTGACCTTCCCAGTGCAGTCTTGCAGAATGGAGGGATGGGGACACTTCAGCAAAGCATCTGGGCTGCTGGATGCCAACACAGCCTGTGTTCCAGCTGGGGATGAGTCATTACTCCTTTCAAGGATACTGCCATGCAAAGTTGAGGCCAGAGGAAGTACTGCTGAATACTCCAGAGGTGGTAGCCATCTGCGTGAAGATTTTCTGTGCATGAAAGTGTTTGTTCACTGTGTATTTAGTGCAGATGTTAAAGCCAAAACCTCCAGATGCACATTTTGAGCTGCATCAGTTGCACAGCGGCCTTCAGCAGTGGGCTGCCTTTTTGCTGCAATATGTGATCTTAACCAAGCTACCCTCTACCACCTGACTAGCATGTTTCACTGTACGCAAAGCCTACTTTGAAAGGAAAGCTTCACTCCCCCTTTGAACATTTTAGGAATGGGAGTGACCCAGAAAGAGTTTGATTCAGTCTTAAAGGACTTCCTTTGTGGGGTTAAGCCTCCTTGTTCCTGAAAAGTTGTTGATGAGGCATCCAAGAAAAGGCATTGAGTCCTTTCATGAGACTTGTGTCCAAGATGATGTGCTGACGTACCAAAGTTCCCCATCACAGAAGTATAACATAGGGAAGAACTGGATTTTCTGGCCGTTGAATACAGATGACAGCAGGAGGCCTTTGATTTTTAACCTGGGACTCATAGGCAAGGCCAGTTTCAATTAAACATCTCACATGCCAAAAAGCAGAATTTTGTTCTTGATTTGATGTGTATGTTACTCTGACTGGTGGGAATGGTACTGTGTGGATGAATGAGCTTCAACCTCCAGCAACAAGGTCATCAGTGAACACAGGAGATCCCAGATGGGAAAAAGTCTCCTTCAGGCCTCTGAGGATTTAAAAGGCTATAACAAGGATGAGATACTCCCCCAGTATCCTCCTGGAGAAACTGGCTGCCCATGTCTTGCATTGGAGTACTCTCTGCTGGGTTAAAAACTGGCTGGAGGGCTGGGCCCAGAGAGTGATGGTGAATGGAGTTAAATCCAATTGGCAGCCAGTCATGAGTGGTGTTCCCCAGATGTCAGTATTGGGGCCATTCTTCTTTAGCATCTTTATCAATGATCTGGATGAGGGGATTGAGTGCACCCTCATTTAGTTCACCGGCAACACCAAGTTAGGTGGGAGTGTTGATATGCTGGAGGATGGAAAGACTTTGCAGAGAGATCTGGACAGGCTGGATCAATGGGCTGAGGTTCAACAAAGCCAAGTGCCAGGTCCTGCGCTTGACTTAAAGCAACCCCATGCAGTACTACAGGCTTGGGAAAGAGTGACTGGAGAGCTGCCCAGCAGCAAAGGACCTGGGAGTGTTGGTCAACTGTTGGCTGAATGTGAGCCAGCAGTGTGCCCAGGTGGCCAAGATGGCCAGCAGCATCCTGGCCTGTATCAGGAACAGCATGGTGAGTAGGACTAGGGTGGAGATCATCCACCTGTACTGGGTACTGATGAGGCCCCTTCTCAAATACTGTGTCCAGTTCTGGGCCCCTCACTACAAGAAGGACACTGAAGTGCTGGAATGTGTCCAGAGGAGAGCCACCAAGCTGGTGAAAAGTGTGGAGAATAAGTCTTATGAGGAGAGGCTGAGGGAGCTGGGGTTGTTCAGCCTGGAGAAGAGGAGGCTGAGGGGAGACCTTACCACCCTCTACAACTACCTGAAAGGAGGTTGTAGGGAGGTAGGGGTCTGTCTCTTCCCCCAAGTCACATGCAGTATGACAAAAGGAAATTGTTTCCCTCAAATTGTGCTGGGGGAAGTTTAGATTGGATATTAGGAGAAATTTTTACACTGAGAAGGTTATTAAGCATTGGAATGGGCTGCCCAAGGAAGTGGCTGATGCACCAACCCTGGAGGTATTCAAAAGATGGGTTAACATAGTGCTTAGTGACATAATTTAATGATGGTATTTTATCAGAGTTAGGTTGACGGTTGGACTAGATGATCTGAAAGGTCCCTTTCAACCTAGAAAATTCTATAATTCTATGTTTATCAGTACTGTCATGGTTTCATCCAAACTTACCAAAACCAGACTCACAGATGGTTCTTCCTCCCCCAAAAAAGAAGGAAGATGAAGAGAGAGATTTATGAGTTTAGAATGAACTAAAGTACTATAGTGAAGTATTAATGCTAAAATAAAAAAAAAGAAAAAAAAAAAAAGAAATAGATACAATATATATGATATCAAGCTCCCAGGATGATGATCACGTCATCAGCAGGCATCAGGAAAAGGCCCAGACTGGATTCAGTGACTGACAGGAGCTGGATTCCAGATCTGGAGTCAGGAACACACAGATCGGAGTCAAAGGCAAACGAACTGACCTAGCCCTCCTCAGATGCTGGCTACTGAAGGAAGAGAGTTGACTCTTTGATCCCTCAGCTTTTATACTGAGCATGATGTAGATGGGATGGAACACCCCTGTTGGTCAGTTTTGGGTCACCTGTCCTGTCTGCTCCTCCCTACAGGTGTGACCCCTCTACGCTTTTCTGCTTCCAACCCTCCATCGGGGCAAATAACAAAATTACCTGCCCTTGGTTGTTATAGCAATAAGTATAAGCAAGGGCTTCTCTGCATACCACCCTTGGTATAATCAGGTCTTATCACCGTGAGAGTGAACAGTTTTCTGAACAATGTGCTGTTAATTTCAGAGTTTAGTTAGTTAGAAGAGGCCTATCTCAAAGCAGGACAAGTACATTGCTTCTATATCCAAGCAGGAAGACACTGAGGACACTCTGTAAGGTGATGGCGACACAGGGCAGCATGGTCTTCCTGTGTTCACCAATAGCTGTGAGCTGTAACTTAAGGCAGCTAAGAGCTGAATGGATTTCTAGCTCTGTGTGAATCTTTATTTGATCTCTATTTCCTGTTGCTGTTATCTCATTCCATGGCTTTCCTTGCCTGTAGTCCCAGCATGATTCTTCTGAAGAGATCTTTACGTAAAAGGAGAGAGTGGCACCATCCTTAAAGATGGACGTTTGGAGTGATTTTCTTTGTGTTGCTAAGACCTGCCAGTGTTGGACTTTTGCCTGACTTTCTTCCTCTGCTAGCCTACACTCCTGCTACCTGCTCCACCAGAGAAAGAGACTGCTATCTTTAAGTCACTATTCAGAAGACTCAGAAAGTCACATGTCAAGATGTAGATCACCTTCTCTTCTTAACTGGTACATGTGTACCTTCACTGAACTGTCGCCCTGCATGCTTCCAACCCTGTGGAAGGTGTAGGGTGAAAAGTTCAGCAAACCACAATCCCTTTTACAGCAAACCTGCAAAGCACAAATATTAATACTAGTAAAACAAGAGCGGGATGATGGTGGAATTCAATTGCCAGTGGCTGATAGACGTTCAAATACTTAAAATGTGAGCAAGGCTTTTAATCCACACACAATAAACTGTGCTACCTCCAGCATCAGAGGAAAACTGCTTTTTTCCTAAGATGTATTATCCCCCCAAAAACCTTGACATTGCTGAGCTTTCCTGTAAACCATCAGTCTGGATACATTTTATGATGTGATTTATAGAGAGTTTCTTTCTTAAAACTCAAAGCTATATTGCTATAAAAGTATAAAAGATGCATGTTTTGGTAGTGGATGAATGCCATTGCCTTTTTTTCCCCAGCTGGGAACCTGCTGAGTGAGTTAATGCCACTTGGAGAGATTAATTCTTCATGTGTGGGCATTCATTGGCAGCCTTGAAGTAGTGTGGATTAGAATGCCGTCATCCTTCTGTTCAAGAGCAATACCATAGCAGCTACTCAAACTAAAAGATTAATTAACGGGTTGGAAGCCAAGGGGGATGTCCTTCCTTGGACTTCCCATCACCAATTTTGCAGATTCTTTCTTCTGCAGGCATTTTCACATTGCTTTTGAGGCAGTTTTAGTGTTGCTATGCTCTATTCAAGTCATGGAATAGATTAGATAATCCCTAGGCCTTTTCCACCTCTAACACTTGTGGTTCTGGTTAAATAGCTGTCAAGTTCTGAATTTAAAAAAGCAGAACAAGCCAAGGCTTTTGAGGTTCTGCTGGGAGGATTACGACTTGTAACACATTCCACAGCCTTCCAAAAGTGCCTGCACTTTTCAGTCTCCAGAAAAAAATGTTATTCATTTTTCTGCAGAACTTCTTTGTTGTGCACCACACGATCCAACTTTTCTTTCTGCATGAAGATACTGCTAGCCTACTACGGTTGACTTCGGTGAAAATCTACCCTTGATTTCATTGTTTGTGACTGAAGATATTTGCCTGTTGCTAAAGCAAAACAAATTTTGTTACAATAAATAATTGTGTCTGCCAAGTCGGTTTTAAATGCAGCTCTTGGAATTTACAGGAAAGTAAAAGGTCCTAGAGAAATCAATTGCTGTCTTGTAAACTTGCCAAGTACACATAAAAAAGCTGATAGGTCTTTGGCCTACTTGCTTTTATTGTGACCTATAAGATGCATGTAAATATTTTATCTCAGATGGCACAGTTTAGGGCTGTGGAGTTTTCAAAGTAGCCTAAGGAGCTTTTCACCTCCAAATCATTTATCTGAACCTGGCTGGCTGCTGCTTTTTGTAGTGAGTCATCAAAGTGAAGAAGCAACTGATTTGTGGTCATAATGGAAATGCAAAGAAATTGCTAGGGCATGAGATGCTCACTGGCATAGCATTGCTGTATTCATCAGGGTTGCACCAGTGCGGCCAAAGAATATGATCTCTCACCCAGCGAGGGTCTCCTGGTGGATATGCTGTGAAGAGGGACATGCTCCCTTTCCTTTGCCTCCAAGACATGACTTATTTTGGTCTCTTTTCTGCTGGGGCCCAGTAATACCCAACAGAGCATTGCAACACAGCAAGAAGTCATGTCATGATAGTGTTGTTTGGTATTGCAATATAAGGGTGACTTCTCAGAGATCTGATCAACAGACTTACCGTTAGCCAAGTGTCGAAGTTTTCATTATCTGGACATTTCTTCCTGTACTGATGCTGTTTGTTTACCATTCTGGAATTTTAGCTTTGTCCTTTTGAAAGCATCCTCTTATGCTATTTTATCTTTACACAGCTTTGTTAGCATTGGTTGCTCCTCCTTTTCTGTATTGTTTCTGATGTTACAGCCCAGCTGCATTAGGTGCAGTACAAACACTCCAAAGGATGGGTATTTGCCTTCCTCAGGAAGGAGAAGGTGACAGAAAATTCATCTCTGGGAGAAAAAGAATCCCTCTTCTGAGATAAAGAGCTTTGTATCTGTGTAGGTTTGAGCTTGGAAGCAACTGGTGACTCTGAATTCAGCAGAAATAGGATGGATTGTCCTTATGCAGGTGAGCAGCTTTAGCAAGGTGCTGAGGTCAAATCCTTCTCTTCTGTAAGGAAAACCTTGAAGAATTCAGGGGTGAGGTTTGGTCTTTGAAATTGTGCATGTCTGGGGAAGATTTATTAACTTGACATCTGGATTTGAGGTTGCTAATGCACCAGAGGCTGTAGCCAAAGAATGTGAATTTGGGGAAGGGGGAGGTTGTTGGGTTTGTGTTAGTTATAAGCCATGTCAATTAATATGGGAAATATAAATATTAATTATAATATTTGTATTATATTCTGCTATTGTTCTTCCTTAGCTCTGTTGTTGGCAGTTTGCTTGCCTCTCACTATAACCACGTGGTCTTTGCCTCCAATGGGACTGCTTTCCAGTAAGTAGTTTGTGTTTATACTGAAAATGGAGCTTTGTATGTCTTTTTTTTTCCTGTTCCCTAGGCAATCATGGAGCAATGTGATGAGGGTCAGGAATGTTTGGGGACAATGTGGAAAAGAGACTAGTGTACTTACTGCCTCTCCATGACAGCATATACTGTGTTTTCCTTAGTTTCTAAATCAGCTAACCTTGACCTTAGGGCAATCTGGACTGTATTTCTATGCCAGTCATAAAAGTCCATTAGACTGGCTTTGGCTGCAAATCAGAGTAGCTCAGGACAACTGCGGTAGCACAGGAAACAGGTTTTGGAGATGTTGGTTCACAAAGCTTATGGTGGACTGTGTGGAGATGTTCATAACACTTATCTCTCCTTTCTTCATCACTTAGCTGAAATGATTAAAATTCAGAATTTTCACCTAAAGCAGATCTGGATTTCTCACTCAAAGTAAGGATCTGACTTCCTGGTTTGCAGCAAAATCTTCGTCATGTTCTTTGGGACTATCTTCCTCAAATTTAAAGCTTTGAAATGGGATGGATATCCTACCTAATTCTGCAAGTACACCTGCATTTTAGAAATTAGATCTTCTCTGAAGCTGGGACCCTCTCTTGTGTCCCAAAGAATCCTAAGATAAGAAAATGCAGACTTTCCAAACTTTTTAAGTGAATAAAATTGTATTCTTGTTACTTAGAAAAAAAATGCAATTTATGCATTGGAAGTTAAATTGTAAGGATGTCCACTATTTGGGATTATAAAGGCAGCAGATACAAGTAATTCTGAAACATGAGACTGCACAGAGTTGAACAAATTGCTGTATTTCTTAAACAGCTAGTTTATATGCATCTACTCCGTATTTTTAATAACAGAGAATGCAAATATAGGTTTGCTGCAAAGTCCCCGCATGCCTCCTAATCTCCAGAACTGTTTGGCATCAGTTTAGTGTGTTTTTTTTTCCTGCTGAAACCAATAGCAACATAAAACTGCTTTTATCCTGAATTTCCTTGCTTATGTTTTGATATTGGGGTTGTTTTCAGCGACTTTATGGAATTACACTGGTTTGTTGGTTGGTCAAAAATATTTGCCTTCTTCCTTCATTCTTTTTTTCATCAATCCCCATGCATCACAGAGGTGGAAGAGAAATAATTGGCCTATAACTTTACACAGCTTGGGGAAAGCATACAGTTAACACGATTAACATTGCTGCAAATTGCTCCTGGATGAAATTAGTAAGTTGCAAAGTAGAAAGGCCCAAAAGCCCTTGAAGTCTAAGGATTTCCCAGCTCACTTTTGGATGTTTATGATCTTAAGATATCAGCTTCACAATTAAGTATCTCTTGAGATTTCTTTCCCCAGCATTATCAGTGTTAGTGTGGGAGACATCAAAGCAAAGCAAGATAACTGTCATGGCAGTGTAGGGTAAAAGGTGAAAGCTTTGTGAAACGATGCCTTTGGGCTGTATACTCCACATCAAATGCAGGCTCTTCCAAGATTTAAAACCAGAGCACCATAAAACTCTAGGTGACTCCCTTAATGGGTTTAAAAATAATTCTCCCAAGCTTGCTCCCTGTTGTTCACATTGCTTCTCACCTGTGATAGAAAGCAGTGGCCAGCTGCAAGAAAAGGGTGCGAGAGGAGAGGAGACACAGAGCAGGAAAGGGACAGAGGCAGCTGATAGTCTTGCACAATAACATAACTGCTCTGGTGCACCCTAGAGCCAGGGGCCAGGTGCAAGGGTGGATCTTCAAAGGAGGTTGAGGAGGGAAGTACCCAAATCTCATGTAAAATCATTACAAATTGTGCAATTATTTGCCTTAGATTTCCTTCCATGCATTGTTGTAATCACTGTGAGGAGGAGAAAAGGAGTGTCCATGTCTTGGCATTAAATGATGAGACGATATTTTGACCATCTCTCCCTGTTGTGCAGTTTGGTGTGCCTAGCTTTTTCCTTTACAATCCCAGTCTTGTTCCATGCATAAAGTCAGAAGCAGTCCAAATGACAAGGATCATGAATGAGGGGAGCAGTTCATTTGAGGCGTTAAGTCAGTTTGAGCAGCGACTTTTGTGCCACAACTTCATGGGGGGATGGCAGCCCTGACTGACTCAGGGAAGATAATAAACTATTCCCTAACTTTGAGTGTCACTAGAATACACCCAAGAACAGCTGAAATGTCCCTTATTCTCAACAAATGCTCTCAAAGTTCTCCCAAGAAAAACAACCATGGGGAGCTGAGACATGACATTTCTAATAGAAACTGAGATCTGGGAAAACTGAGGACCTACTCGCAGCTGGAGTGGACTACCAGGTATACTGAATCTTTGTACCAGTGGAAAACACCCTGAAGTATAAGGTTGGGTTCTTTTCCTCTTTTCATTTTTTACCTATTGCTAATGAAGTCACCTCACAGTAGCTAGAGCTTTTTTGTTGCCCAATTCTTTTCTTTCGTGGTTGACTTGTTCCCCCCTTATTCAAGGCAATGATAACCGTCACAGCTAGTTCCAAGCAACCTGATGCCAGGTCTTGTGTCCTAACCTAAAGACCTTGCCACCAGCTCCCTCGGATTGTTTCCCTGTCAAGGAGCAATTGATTTTCTGCTGCCCACAGGCCCTATGCTTAGGAGCACTTTGCAGGCAGAAGATTACATGTCTTTAGGGAATGAGGGAGAGGAGGAACTAACAAGGACTGAAGTGGTGTGATGAGTGCTGGTGGTATCAGACTAACTCTGTGGCACTCTGGAAATTAATGCATTAGGAAATCTTCATTTCGCTGTCCCAGTAAATGCTTGTTCTGAAGAAAAGGGTTTATGAACAGATTAGTTTTGGGGTGTGAACAAGCAAACACTAACTGCAGCAGATCCCGGGCATTTAGCAATTTGTAGGTGATGCAGATGACAGGGAACCAGAGCTAGGCTTGCTTGCTTGCAACAAGAAGGTGGATGGTATCCATGGCTCTGCAGAAGAAATAAGAGCAATGTAATTGGCACAAGGGAGTAGGTGTGGAAACCCTAAAGGTAATATCCTAAAATACTTTAAAATGTAAAATTTGGCCACTTAAAAGCCAAATCCCAGCCACTCTGGGAAGCATTTATCTCATTGGAGCTCTGCTCAGGACTTCTTCAGGAGGGAACAGATGCATTATGTCCTGCCATTCTCCACTTCTAGGGATGTCTAATTGGGACTTTTGGGGGCAGCCAGACTATGAAGCAGATTCTGCATAGGAAATGAGAACCATGCCTCTGTGAGATGGGTCTGGTCTGCCCCAGCCTGCAACTCTGGCAACAGGGGCAGAAAAGGAAGGAGTTCTTGCAAAGCATGTAAAGATAGTCATCTGGTGACAGCAGCCACTGTGGGGCTGCATGTGGGTTTTTTTAAGAGACTGACAAGCGGTGGATTTTTTTTTTTTTTTTTTTTCATTATTTCCAGGCTGTTGGAGTTGGTAAGCTGAATGTTGTGTGCTAAGGGTATGTCAGTGTCTTATAACAGGTGAGAGGTACTTAAAAGGTCGTTATAGGGAGCAACAGCCTGTGTGTAAAGCCATAAGGTAAGGTCAGTCCTTTCCTTTAAGGACCTGGAAAGGTCCTTAAACATCATCTAGTTCCAACTCCCTGCCCTGGGCAGGGACACCTCCCACTAGACCAGGTTGCTTAAGCCCTGGCCTTGAGCACTTCCAGGAACAGGCCATCCACAGCTTCCCTGAGCAGCCTGTTCCAGTGTCTCACCGCCCTCACAGTAAGAATTTCTTCCTAATATCTAGACTAAATCTCCCTTCTTTCAGTTTAAAACCATTCCCCCT
This sequence comes from Pedionomus torquatus, assembly GCA_013398155.1. NCBI lineage: Eukaryota > Metazoa > Chordata > Aves > Charadriiformes > Pedionomidae > Pedionomus > Pedionomus torquatus. Next base: position 247,211 of record VZRU01006932.1, on the reverse strand, counting down.
TTGTCCTGTTGCTACACTGTCTCTTATTTAAGAGTCCCTCTCCTGCTCTCCTGTAGGCTCCCTTTAGGTATTGTAAGGCTGCTATAAGGTCTCCTCAGAGCCTTCTCTTCTCCAGACTGAACCAACCCAACTTTCTCAGCTTGTCTTCATAAGAGAGGTACTCCATCCCTCTGACCATTTTCGTGGCCCTCCACTGGACCTGTTCCAACAGGTCCATGTCCTTTCTATGTTGAGGACTTCAGAACGGGACACAGTACTCCAGATGGGGTCTCTCCAGAGTGGAGTAGAGGGTCAGAATCACCTCCCCGGACCTGCTGGCCACACTTCATGTTGGTACAGTTCTGCCCCTCAAAACGCATGGCAATATGTTGTGTGTTAGGAACAGCATGTTTGGAGATCTGGAAGGCCCCTGCCTTCAGTCTTCTGGGAGAGACTTCTGTCTCCTCTGGGATCCATTGGCTGGGACTGGACCACAACAAAGAACCTTAGCACAGCATCCTGACTCTGGGCAGCAGCAGTGTTGTCCTACTGAGCTAGTAGTATAAGAGGTGCCAATGAAGGCGCCAAGTTCATGTATTGTTGGTGATATGAGTTTCTAGCACACTATGGCTTTTACTTATTAAATTCTGCTCTCCTCACGCCAAAGGAAACTTAGGAAACAGTTTAAATTTTTGTAGGTGAAGTCAAGCATCCAAATGCTAGGATTTATAGTTGCCACTGTAAACTTGCACATGTGCTTTGATACAGCCGTCAGTAACCCGACTCCCTGAGTTTCCCAAAAAGGCTGCATAGGGACCTGACTTATGGCTGCTCAGATAAGCTTGGATCTGGCATTTCCACCTTTTGAGTATCTAAGTCTCCTACTTACGCAGCTTTTTGACATTCTGTGATACAAGCATGCATACAAAGCTGACAGCACAGTGTTTTGTGTTTCCTGTGCAGAGTATCTCAGGGTGGTGCAAGGTAAGACATCACAGGTCAGTTTGGTATTGTATGACTTTTAGAGTGCTGCATCCAAGAGCTGACTCTGAATTTAAATGTAGTGGGTTTCCTGCTGCAGTGTTTTTACTTTCACAGGTAGCTTTGAAATGTGGTGGCATCTGACCTCCACTGAAACCAAAGACATGACCCCTCTGAGCACCACCTGTACTGAAGCCATCTGTGTTTGCTACAGTACGATAGAAAGCAAAATACTTTTTCTTAGAGTATGGAGTTAGTAGCTTGTTCATTCATGACTCTGTTTAATAATTCGTATCATAGATATTACTTAACTGCAGAGTCCAGAAACAGGACATTGTGAACAATGGTTTGGTTGAGATAAGCCATGAGAGTGCAGTCTGGATGGAAAGGCATGGAGGAAATCAAGATACTGGTTGAGAAATGCCACATGAGTTTTGGTTTCTGCTTTCGGAATAGCAGTGAGACCTGTCCATGTCTCCCTTTTCATGGTGTGTGGTGCCTGATGCAAGCAAGGGTTAAGGTAAGTAATTTTAATTTCTAAAGGTCTGTCTTATTGCAGACTGAGACTCTGGGGCTCAGTGGTGTCCATCTGCATGGTCTCAGTTTACAGTGTTATATTGAATATATTTATGGGTTAGGCAGGAAACAGAGCCGCAAAGGTCCAGATCTACACGTGGACTGAGGCAACGGATTGCATTAGAGTGGCTCCTTAGAGCCAAACTTGGGGGCATGTATACCGGTGTAATGAATCCAGCCTAAGTCTCCTGTGGCACCTCTGTGACTTCCCAGCTGATGGTCTTCATGGTAAGACAGCATTTCCTTTATTTCTTATTTCTCCATATTTTTTTCTTAATCTGTATCTTTTTGTTGTTGCCCTTGCATCAGAGTAGGTCATTGATTGAAAGCCTTCACATATCTTAATCAAGTTGGGTTCTTTATTGTCCAGAAACTGCTGGAGATAATAAAGCCTCAGCAAAACACATTTTACTAAGAACTTCATATCCTGTGGGCAGGACACATCTGCGTGTTTCTCCTGTAGCTGTGCAGAATGTGCCATGGCAGCTGGTGTAAGGAATATTTTTGGTATAACTTTACTCTTTTGCCTTTCTGGTGCTCACTAGACTTTGGCATACTCTGTAAAGCAAACCAGAAAAATAGCAGAGACTGTGTTTCTCTTGGTGGCTTCAGTTTCCTCCTTCCTTCTGTGAAAACTTTTGATTTTGTCTGTCCACAGAAGACTTCACTAGAAATTTAGAGAAACTATGTCATGAGTTGAAAGCTGGCAGTAGAAAAGCCTGCTTTAATTTCCCTGCAGTGTATGCTGCTCCTGCTCAGGGACCACAAGCGTCTTTTTGTAGCTGTTGCTCTGGTACAAAATTAAAAGATGATAGAACTAGTGTCCTGGTTTGAGGTAAAACGAACCAATTTTCTGTTTTACAGTTTTACTTTCTTAGCTAGGCCTCTTCTAACTAGCTAAACTCTGAAATTAACAGCACATTGTTCAGAGCTGTTCCGTCTCACAGTGATAAGACCTGGTTATACCAAGGGATGGTATGCAGAGAGGCCCTTGTTTAGACTTATTGCTGGAAGAACCAAAGTCAGATAATTTTCAGCGTTTTGCCCGTTGGAGGGTCCCACCTTCAAGGAGGAGTGGACAGGACAGGTGACCCAGGACTGACCAACAGGGGTATTCCATCCCGTCCGCATCATGCCCCCTATAAAAGCTGAAGGATCAACAGGTCAACTCCCCTTTTCTTCGGCCCTTTTTCGCCCCTTCTTCGATGGCTGACATCCAAGGAGGACTCTGCCTGTTCGTCTGCCTTTGATCCTGATCCGAGTGTTTGTGACTCCAGATCTGGAATCTGGCTCCTGTCAATCACAAAGTCCAGTTTGGGACTTTTCCTGAAGCCTGCTGGTGACGTGGTTGTCATCCCGGGAGCTTGATACGGTTTTGTATATACTGTATACTCCCTTTTTTCCTAAATTTCCTTTTTATTATATTACTTATATTTTCATTAAAGTAGTTTAGTTTGTTCTAAACTCTTGAATCTCTTTAACTCCTTCCTCTCCTCTCTGACCAAAAGGGGGGAGGGGGGGACATCTGTCAATCAGGTTTTGGTAAATTTGGCTGAAACCACGACAACTAGAGACAGCTTATGTGAATACTCACATGGAGCTCCAGCACTGTCCCACAAGTTATTTCATGCCTGCTACACCCTACTGCAGTGGCTTTAAAAGAGTACCTATCCCCTGGTCTGGAAAAAAACCCAAACTCTGAACCACCTAATAAAACTTCTTAATAAAAAAGACATTGGACAATACCTTGGATGATGTGCCAAGACCGTGTGGGGTGGCTTTGGGCTTGTGGTCTTAGCTGAGTCTCCAGGATGTAGGCAGTGGGATCTAACCACAGCCCATGGGAAGGATGTTCTTTGAAAATGGGTTAGAATCACCTTTGTGCTGGAAGATAACAATGACTCTTCTTGCCTGACAGACTCATGTAACAGAAGAGGTCTTGTCAGTACTGGGGTTTCTCTGACCTGTGCTTCACTCCTAAGAGGTAGAGTTCTGCCAAAGAGAAGTTCCTGTGTGTTTTCCTTTCCTACTTTGAGCCTCCATTATCCTTCATGTCTCACAGAAGCCATGATCAAAGCTAGTGCAGAGGACTTATACTCTGTTCTCCACCTCTTCCTCCAATAATCCAAATTTGAACTGAACCACCTTCGTAGCTGCAGGTATGCATTTCAGTAATTTGCAGTAGAAAACATGATTCTGACGAGCCAAGCTGATTCAAATCCTTTGAAAGGAGAAATAAAACATCTATTTCTTGAGAGGTGGGATGTCTCCCAGTAGCTTAAGGAACTGGGCATGGCAGTGAATCATACTGCTGAATTGCAAGTCAATTGCAAGTCAAGAGCAGTCAAAATACAGTTATGTTTCCTTTGCAATTTAGTCATTTAAAGCAAGTTGTCAGAAGATCAACTGAAATTGATATAACCTTGTGTTGTCTCAGATATGAAAACAAACATTTGTATTGCTGATCTTACAGAAAAATGTTAATGTTAATGACTAATAGAAATTCCCCACTTGAAAAAATCCATGTTGCAAAATTCAAATATTTGGAGATTCCCAGTTAGGACCGCCTCTGAAAAAATTTTTCAACAAATTCCTGATTTTTAACAATGATTTATGTTACAATTGGTGTTTAGCTAACCATGCTTCCTTTTAAGCTGTCTATTGGGATCCAGTTCAAGACACATTGGAGAATTTCTGTTGATCTCAGCCTGTTATTTAAAAATGGTCCCTCTGACTAATTATTTTATATGATAACAGCAGTAAGATTCCACTCTCAATTCAACATGGGACAGAAGACAGGGTACAGGAAGATGGGTAGAACACAGATTTTCCTTGGAAGAAGAGCAGCTGCTGACTTGCTCGCTACCTGTGAACACCTCTTTAAGAGGATAACTTTGGATATGAGAGAATTTTATGCAGAAGGTGAAAACACAGGGATGTACCATCTCAGGATAAAACTGTCAAAACTCTAGTGATTCTACAGTGAGAAAGGTAAGTCCCATTCTCATAATTCTCATGCTGCTCCTGGATTGCTTCAGGATTGCTTCAAAATTGCTTCATTTGGATGTGGGAAACAATATGGGTGGGTTTTTTTCAGGTTTGTCAGCACTAGATTAACCCTCCATGGGGAGAGAAAAGAGGAGAGAGAGTACTATTCAAATGAAAGACAAAGCTTTTGACTACAGATTTGAAAGCAATTACAGGGAGAAGCCATCATCAGGAAAATTCAAACTTTAAAACATCTCTGATGGCTTCTTGCCAGCCATAGAGGCAGAAGCCACAGGAACCATTATAGAATTCTGTTGTGTCTTAGGGATTCATCTCCTCAGTTCCATTTATGATTGTAGTGGACTTTGTTGAGCTGGGTTTTGGATAAGGTGCTTTGCATCTGTTACAGAGCTCTTGCTACATGTTTAAGGCAAGTTAATATTGCTTACCCTGTTGCTGTCTAAAGAAGACCCCTGGCATGCTGGCCCTTTCACTCTTCTGTCTTTTCTCAAGGAGTCTGTTAAATTATAATTGGAAACATAGTTCTGCATAGGAGGCAGAATTGCTGAATGCCTTCTTTGCTTCAGTCTTTACTGCTCAGGCCAGTGCTCAGGATCAGGAGTCCTGCACTTGTGTAGAAACAGATAAAGTCTGGATGAAAGAAGACTTCCCTTTGGTTGAGAAAGACCAAATTAGGAAATAATTAAGTACACTAGATATCAGCAAGTCCATGGGTTCTGATGGAATGAACCCATGAGTTCCAAGGGAGCTGGCAGAAGTCATTGCTGGGCCACTCTCCATCATCTTTGAAAGGTCCTGGAAAAAAGTAGAAGTACCTGAAGACTGGAGGAAAGCCAATGTCATCCCAGTCTTCAAAAAGGGCAAGAAGGAGGACCCAGAAAGCTACAGGCTGGCCAACCACTTCCACTTCGGTCGCTGGATAGATGATGGAAGGATTAGTTCTGGGCGTCACCTCAAAGCATTTGGAGAAAAAGCAAGCTATCAGAAGTAGTCAACACAGATTCACCAGGGGGAAATCATGTCTGACTAACCTGATAACCTTCTACGATGGCATGACTGGGTGGATAGATGAGGGGAAGATGGTGGCTGTTGTCTACCTTGACTTCAGCAAGGCTTTTGACACAATCTCCCACAGCATCCTCATAGGCAAGCTTAGGAAATGAGGGCTAGATGAATGGACAGTGAGCTGGATTGAAAGCTGGCTGAAAGACAGCTCAGAGGGTTGTGATTAGTGACACAGAATCTGGTTGGAGGTCCGTAACAAGTGGGGTCCCCCAAGGGTCAGTACTGTGTCAAGTCCTCTTCAATATATTCATCAATGACCTGGATGAAGGGATGGAATGTACCTTCAGTGAGTTTGATGATGACTGGGAGGGGTGGTTGGCACACCAGAAGGCTGTGCCACCATCCAGTGAGATCTGGGCAGGCTGGAGAGTTGCGAAGAGAAGAACTTGATGCAATTCAACAAGGGCAAGTGCTGCACCTGGGGAGGAATAACCCTGTGCAGCAGTACAGGTTGAGGGCTTACTTGCTGGGGAGCAGCTCTGAGGAAAAGGACCTGTGAGTCCTGGTGGACAACAAGATGACCATGTGCTCTCATGGCCAAGAAGGCTAATGGCATCCTGGGGTGCATCAGGAAAACTGTGGCCACCAGGCTGAACAAGGTCATCCTCGCCCTCTACTCTGCCCTGGTGAGGCCCCACCTGGAGTATTGCGTCCAGTTCTGAGCTCCCCAGTTTAGGAAGGACAGGGAACTGCTGGAGAGGGTACAGCAGAGGACCACCAAGATGATTAGGGGCCTGGAGCATCTCTCTTATGTGGAAAGGCTGAGGGACTTGGGTCTTTTTATTCTGGAGAAGACTGAAGGGAGATCTGATCAACACCTATAAATACTTAAAAGGTGGGTGTCCAAAGGAAGGGGCCAGTCTTGCTTTCAGTGGTGCCCAGTGACAGGACAAGAGGAAATGGACACAAACTTAGATGTCTAAACATGAGGAGGAACTTCTTTAGTTTGAGGGTGGCAGAGCCCTGGAATAGGCTGGTGGTGGAGTCTCTATCTCTAGAGACAATCAAAAGCTGCCTGAACATGTTCCTGTGCAATATGCTGTATGAGGACCTGCTTTGGCAGGGGAGTTGGACAGGATGATCTCCAGAGGTCCCTTCCAACCCCATATTATTCCATGATTCTGTGAAACATCACTGGCAATATTTACATTTCATACATCATTACGTTGTTGTTTTTTTTTTTTTTTACTGCAGTTCCATTTGCCTGTGGTTTACTAGTATCATTCAGAGATCACACATGATGAATCAATGTTTGTGCTGCTGTTGTCATACCTCTAACGCCTTTCTAGCTTCTATGCTGCAATCAGATGTAAACTATAGTGCCTATCCAGGGAAGTCCTCTGGATTGTCATGCATGAGACTAGGACAGATTGCCACAGAGGTATGTTTGGCTATGAACTATGAAGCAAAGAAACTTTCTAAATGAAAGGTTGACAGCGGAAATTTTGACCAAAAAGGCAGATAATGGAAGTCCTTGCCCACTGATATTTGAGATCTTGGTGACAGCAGGACAGTGTGGTCAAGGAACAAGAGCATGGGCACAGAGAGTAAGTGCTCCATCAAAATGCTCAGGCTGAGCCAGAAATAAAAAGTGCATGTCTTCAACCTGTGTGAAGTTGGAAGAAATCATTTTTGACAGCACAAACACAGCTGTTTATCCAAAGCATGTGAGTCAGCTGTGGACAGGACTGGTGCCACAGGCAAGTGTGACCAGGAGGAGCAGGGAAAGAAAAGCTTCATGCGTGGAGCCAGAGCGCTCTTTCCTAACACCAAAATACTTCACCCTGGTTCATGTTCAAACCTCTGCACACCAAGTTATTTAGGAAGGAGTTTCAGATCACTCCATGCATTTGGACAGTTTGTTGGGTAGGAAGATGCACAGCAACTAAAAGTGTTGCTGTAGCCCATCCTTAACTTGAAGTTAAGATGAAATTCTGCAAATTCAAATGACACTTTGGTCATGCAAACTGCAGCCCACATATATTAACAAAGAGGTTAGTTAAATCATGTGTGCTCTAGTGCTAATTATTTTCTTCATGCTGTGCCAAAGAAGGACAGGTGAAAGCAAATGAGGATTCCAGGATGTTGGAAACCAGTGGATGCCCTGGAACAAACTGAGATCAGGAAATACAAGCACAACCTGTGGATCAAAGGGTATGAATTTAGGTTCCCAAATAAAGGGGTGATTATGTGAACAGTTTAGGAGGGATTAGAGTCATAGGTGATAATAGTAAGCAGCTGGAATGGGAGGCCATAAAGAGCCAGAAATAAAATAAAAGGCAGGTGGGGGGGGAAAAAAGAGCAAATGAGAGACGTGTGATGGGAATTCTACTGCAATTAAAAATACAAAATGAAATTAAGTCCTCTGATGCACCTCATGTTCATAAAAGTATGAAATGAGGCACCTTGTGATGTGCTCTAACTCCAGTTGATACTCTGACTTCTTCCACATCTGTCTGAGTTCTGATTTGGGCAGGAGACTATATTCCCTTGAGAAAGGATCCTCTTAAAAAAAGCTTTTGTGGTAAGTGCAATCTTTGAAGTCTGGCTGACAAGCCACTCCTGTTTCATAGGACAGTGGCTGGGCAGACAGCCATTCTAAATGCCTCCCATGTTCCCTTCACAGATGATGTTTCTTTCTTAGCCAGCTGCTGGAGGCTTAGTGCTACAGCTATCATTGTCCTCAAATGTATGTTAGACCCACAAGACCCACGAGATCTGGGTCTAAGTCCTGTGGCTGGTAAAGGGTGACTCTTACAAGAAAGTTGAGTTCTGGCCTTTCAACAAAGTTTTTCATTCTTTTATGGCTAGTCCACACTTAAGGGTCAGGAAAATGGCTTCCACATGCAGGCTGTACCCATCTTCGCACTGAACAACTAGAGCTCCATTATTTCCAATCTTTGCTCTTCGTAACTTACATGGAGTCCTTATACTGCCTTTTCATTACTCAGGAAAACTCTTTGAAGCTAAAGATGACAGCACATGACAGAAATAAAAGAGTAAAGCCAAATTAATTTAAATTTGCATTTGCTCTTCACTTCAGAATAAGAAGCTATCACAAGCACTTCATACTGATTCATGACCTGATCTTTTTTTTTATAGCTCCTGGGACTTTCAGCCCTAGTTTGGGGGATTTTAGAGCTGTGACACTTATCAGGAGCCCAATGAAGAGGAGGAGGCAAGCTCATAGTAGGAGTTGCACCACTTGTTCACCAGGCCACCTTCCCATAAAACTAGAAGAAAAGGTAGAATCAGCCATACAACAGCTCAAATCTGGGCACATGGAGATGGAGTTTGGAAGGGTTTGTAAGTATTTGTATAGCAGAGCAGCTCTCCCTTGTTACCAGTGAAGACCTCTTGCTTTTAAAGCTTCCTGACTTGTCTCATCCCCCACATGACTTCTGCTGGAAAGGTTGCCCAACAGAACATGGAAGCACCAAATTCCAGCAAACCAGAGGCTTTGCTTGCTGTCCTCTCATGTGAGCAGCTAGTTAGTTTTTTGTTAAAATTTTCCTGGTCATATCTTCCCTTATTTTTTCTTTCCAGTGGCAACCTGTCACGAGCACCTTTTTAATAACTAAACAATGGAACTGTTGCAGTTGGAGCTGCTCAAAATCTCAGTGAATTTTAAAAGGAAAATCTTACAGCAATGGGTGAATAATAATACAACTTCTGAGGACAGAGAAAAATCTGTGGAAACCTGAAATTATTTCTCCTTCTCTAATCTGCAATCAACTCCTAAAATGTTCTCTTTAACTAAACTGAACCCCCACATTTGTAACCAACCTTGTTGCTGTGAATGCCCATGATAGAGTACGAAATTATGTAGTAAATCTCAAGTTTATGGATTGAAAGAGACTAATGTAATCAGCGGAAGAAAGCTTAAAATTGGATAGGCAGTATCATCCTGATCAGGTCTTCTGCTGGAAGTTTGGTGGGTTGAGGATGGAGCAGGCAGGTCAGTCCATGTCTTCTATGTGAATGAAGGAACCTTGGCTCCGAGTAGGGAGAATGGTCCAGTGATGCTGGTTTCAGATTTGGGAGATCACAGGTCAGTTTGTGGCTCTTCCAGAGACTTGCTGGTGTGAATTTAGGCTAGTATCCAAGATGTGACAATTCAACTAAAGATACTATTCATGCAACTAACTTGCACCCAGTGGAGTAGGGTCACCCACGGCTCATGAGAGGAGTCTGTTCTGCTGGATCCCGTCAATGCTTTTAAAAGAAAACAGAAAAAGGAGAAAATAAAAATGCAGCAGGGACACTAGATTTCCAGACTTCCAGTCTCTTGTGGCTTTTAAAATTATTCTTACTGCTTTGCTTCCCCATAACATGTTTAAAGCAGCCCTAGAAAGTGGTGACTGAAAGGGTCCAGTGAGAGAAGCTGGGAGTGATTCACTGTTGCACACAGTTCAGATGTAAAAAGGTGTTTGATTTTTTTTTTAAGATGGTATGCGACGAGCGAGGGAAGGCAAGCAGCCAACTCATTGTGAGTGATAAAGCAAGCTTCCCTTTATTATGGCGCGATCAGACTTTTATATTGTTACAGCTAATTATGCATATTTGTCAATACCTGATTGGCTAAGCTCTAAAGGTTACATTAACATGTTTCTCCTACTTGCGGTTTCAGTTGCATAAACTAAGCCCGGGGTTCCATCCTGTTACCCGTGAGAACAGTTCCTCAAGGTTGTTTATCTTCACGGCGAGAACAGTCTCATTACTTTCTTATCAGCATGACTCTGCAGTTAACCTTGTAATTTTCTACAGCAGCCTATGTCAGGCTCGTTTCACATAACATCTCTCTGGAGCCGTGATCGCGTTCTAACATCCATTCTCCAACAATGGTACATCTGCCAGAATCCAGCTGCATGCAGGAGATCAGGACAGGGGGCCAAGCTAGCTTTCCTCTAGCTCTTGCACAATGACTAATGTAGATTCAACTAACTGTCTGCTGTCAGTTGCATCTGTCCAGCTGTTATGCTGAAAACAATGCTATTCCTCTTATTTCAAGGTTAGAGTAACACCTAAGACCAGCAGGAGTACTCAGCTTGTACCAGATGATGCTTGGGCAGGTTTTGGATGCTCTTTTTCCTTATGGATGAAGAAGTAATTGTCTTCTGTACCCAGGAGGGATTTTGTTAACTTATTCCCTAAAGGTGGATTTTCTTTTGCTGTCTCTGTGGAGCTAAAATGAAGGGAGCAGAGAACAGGAGGGAGGAAAATCTCCTTTGGTTTCATGTGAATGTTGCCTCTGGTCTGTGTAAGGTAGGGCTGAACGCTTGGGCTTAATTACCATTCATTAATACCAGTACTATCTCCATTGGGTATACCTGCACTGTACAGGCCTGGCTTCCCTCAGTAATGGATGCATGGGCTGCAGTGATGCATGCAACCTTGGGAACAGGCAGCTTTGTATCTCTGGCATGTGCTGAAGCCATTTTCCCCAGGCTATGAGGCAGACAGCACCTGATGGACTGTGGTTTGCTCTCTTGGTTTTGTTGTCTACTTGTTTTTTAAAAGCATGGTGACTGACACTGTGTGTGAGGACTTGGGTGGGACACCTGGTTTCTCTGCTGGGAAACTCATAAATGCAAGCAGCTAGAGAAGTTGTCAGAGGGAATCTTGCCCCAGGGGTGAAATTTGACTGTGGTTGAGGTACACAGAACAAATGACATTTAGGCATCTGCTGGCCTAATTGCTTCACTTCCCTGCCCCCTCTCCACATCCCTCATCCTGCAATCAGCCTGGGAGGCATAAGAAGCATATTGCTGTGAGGTTTTCAAATGCTTGGCAATGTGGGAAGTGTTGAGGGAAAGATAAAGGCAGAGGTACCTTTTCTGGTGGTGTGAGCCAAGTATTGTTGCAGGTTTGGAGTTCTTAAGCAAGAATTTTGCAAGAGAATATGTTTTGCAACTTTTTTTTTTTTTTAATTATTTCCTCTGTAGACAACATGTTTAGCTGGCTCATTACACCACTTACCAAGAATTTGTTCTAAGACAGGATTAATTACTTTGTCAACATGCCAGTTTTTCATCACAGTTCTGTTTCATGGTCTTCCTTGGGAAAAACATGTCTTTCCAGGAGCAAAAACTTACAGTGATAGGCAGGCTGCAGTCTCCTTTTCATCAGAAGCTACATTTATTTTAGGGATGAAAAGACATTTCCAATGCATTTTGAAGGGTTTTAACATTGAACTTTTTGGAATTGATTGCAATTTGGGACACTTACCTAAGCCAGCAGCAGATGTCCCTTTGGTTACCTTTTTTTCTGATTTCAGAGAGGATCCAGGGAGATGACTGGAGAAAGTATTTGTGGGAAAACAGTAGAGGTTGTTTAACTTTGATCATCCTTTCCAGTGACGTGATTGAGAATAAACCAAAACATAGGAAAAAACAACAACATTGAGGAGAGAGAAAAGCATTGGGTCAGCTGGCAAGGCTTTGATGGGGTTGACATAAGGAGTCATGAGAAGGACAGCATTTCTCTTTTCATGGGTCAGAGATGAAGCCAAATGCAGGACAGAAGTCTATAGCTTTGCCTTCAGTTTCCTGCACCTCTGCAAATTAGAGCAGTGGCAAAAGGACCGCCATGTGTGTCATCCCTCCTTGACTCTGTGCATACACCAGTGAAGCAGAATCTTCGGGAGAACAATATATCACAACCAAAGTTGTATGAGGAGATATGAGAGCAAGTCTCTGCTTTCCTGCTGCCTTCTTGTGTGGCTGCAGTCAAGTCAGGCATTCTCCAAACCTCTCTTTGCCAGGTTTCTGAAGTTGGGTCCTTCCAAAAATCCCACTCCTAATGTGTCTGCTTTTACTCTCCATCTACAAACAGAAATGCCTAGTGTCTTATTGTGAGTTGAAGGTCTTCAGGGCTTCAAAGTACTCTTGCTCTGCACCTGGACAGTTCTCAGCAATGTGGGTCCTCATCAAAGCTGGGGCTTCCCTGTGACTTTCTTATTATTATGTGCAACTAGGAGCATCATGTTTTTCTTTATCTGTGCTGAGGAGGAGAGGGTGCAGTTTGCCATGGTTGTGACTCATCCTGTTTGCATTTGGATCCAATACTACTGGTCAGTATTTTGGGGGGGGATACTGCCCATTTTAAATCATTGTGCTAGATTGCCCTAGATGTACTGTGGCTGTGCACAGATGTTGCATCCAACACTGGCTATGTTTTGAGCCTGACAGATGCCTGGTAGCATCTGTCCCTGTGACAAGACCAATGGAAGTTTGAAAATATGGAATGAAAGGCTAGAAGTTGCTAACTTCACCCTGTCTAAACTTTGTGGAGGGGAAGGAGGACATTTCAGAATTTTCTCCCACCAATGGGAAGCCCTGCAGTGATCATACTCACTGTCCTTCTCCAAATTTTCTCCTTAAAACAGATCGTTGTCATAATACCAGTGAAATGTAATTAACAAAACTGCTGCCGATACCTGGGTTTGTTAGCTGTTGGGTTTTCTCTTTGCCACATTTATCCCTCCATTTTTCTTGCATCTTCCCTCATGTATTGGCCTATTAGCACCCTGGGGCTGGTATCAATTGATGTTTTTGTACACCTTCTGCCATGATGACCTAAGCTTCCAGGTATCACCATCTACAGGTGGCAGATAATGGTTGCCCAGAGCATCAGAGGAGAAGGGAGGTGCAAAAGAGCACATTAAATGTTTGCTGTTCTGTTGAGTTGCTCAACCCTATCCTAGAAGCTGTGGACACCTGTGAGAAAAGCTTTATTTAATCTAAAGATCATCAAATCCTAGTATTCATTTAAGTATCCCACTTCTTTTTCACTGCATGTGCTCTTTAGCCCAGCTCCTCTGAAGTGTACTCTCTTGCCACATATGACTTGCGTTAGCAAGATGAGAACTATCCATGCAAATCTCCCACTCAGATAACAGTGATGGCTCCTGGTTGACAAGCTAATCTCATCCATGTGGAGAGCTTTTCAATTAGGTGTCTTTATAGCTTCTATAGCTCAGTAAAATTAAAATTCGTTAATTAAAAAAACAAAAACAAAAACAAAACAACAACAACAAAAAAAAAACAAAACAAGCCCACAAACAAAAACAAAACAACAACCAAAAAAAAAAAAAAACAACCACAAAACCCAGAAAAGCAATTTAATACCTTATGTGTGGTCAGGAGGCCTAGAACTTGCAAACAGTAACTGCTCACAGTGTTTGATGGCCCAGGATAGTCCTGTCAGTAGACAGGAAGAGTAGTTAAGGAAAGAAGATCCTAGAGATGACACTCAGAAATGCACAGCATTATTGCTGGGGTTTTTAGGAGCAGAAAAGATCAAGGATCTGTGTATGAGAAATGCCTTCCTTTATGGATGCAGACTTCTTGCATCTCCTGCTGCATTCAGTAGCACAATGAGCAGAGAGGAACCTTTGGGACCTCCAGTACTCAGGATGAGCTAGTAGACTCAGAATTGAAAACAAGATTCAGAATCAGATGTAAGCACTGGCAAGATATTCTTCAGGATGAAAAAAAGATCCAACCATTTAATATTGCACAGAAGCCCACAGTTCCTGTCTTCTGTGGATTTTCTGTTCTTAAACACTTTGGGACTTTGATATGTCATGGAAGTTGCAAACTACCATGTAAGCAATCAAGGAGAAACCATGCTGGGAACTGCTCTAAGAATAATGAGTTGATGTGTCCCAGGAATTGTATGTGTTCATCCTTATTATTTCTGCAAATCTCTAGATGTTTTCCTCTTTTTCTTACAGATGAGGTATGCAGACTTGGAGCTTTAGGCCTGAATTGCATGGAATTCCTGTGTTCTGAACCCAAAATCGCTCTCTTGACAACTATTGCACAGTTACGGCCAATGCATGATGTATCTTTAAAGATTCCTCCTGCATCTGAGTTTTCCTTTTTGGTGGCCCTGCAGCCACAACTGTTTGAAAAGGCTAAGCAGTTCAATGCTTGACTTACTCCCTTAACCAACATAAATACAGAAAATGGGTATTTCTGAAAAGAGTCACTGTGCGGTGTCAAGCTAAAGATCCACTTCTTCCTACATCTCTAGGCAAGAGTGCTTGCTGAAAGATAAATCTCCATCTGGGTGTGCAGGTAGACTTAGCTAGGCTGTGTGCTCCAGGCATGCCCAGCACTCCCAGCAGGTGTGCTAAGAGCTTAGCCAGGCACAAGAATCCATGTGTGTTGATGGTGTATGAGATGCCAAACTTCTAGCAGGTCAGGAGCAAGAAAATGCAACAGAAATGCAGCCCAACTCATACCGTAAGTCTACTCACATTGCTGTTGAGCCTGTGTGTTTCTGCATTGCCATTATGGTGCATGGCCTAGCAAGTATATCTGAAAAGCCTGCTTAGCCCCTGGCAAAGAGATGTTCCCAGACATGTTGCAGAGACTTTGACCATCATGGGAATTTTTTTCTCTTTGTTCCAAAAAGGAGCATTTTGCCGATGGTTACTTGGACACATTTAAAAAAAAAATAAAGCATTGCATTATGAGAAAGGGAGCCATTCGTTTTTAAAAAAAGCGCAAAAAGTCACGTAGTATGTGAAATAGATAGAAAAGAAAACTTGTACAAGAACCAGCTGTATGAAAATCCCCATAAATTGTGAATATTTCAGCACTGCGATGAAGTCATGCAATCAGGAAGATTGCAGTGTCTTGAGAAATGACACAACTCGACTTGCAGCCCACACGTAGCTTGCCTGCCCTCTGTCATGGCAACACAACAGGCTAGGTAAACTCCTGCAGCCATCAGATTCCCCCTGCCTGAGCCTCTCACCCTGCATCTTGGCTTTCCATAGTACCCAGGATAAAGTTGGATGTGGTCAGGCAGGAGAAGGAATGCAAAGCTGGGCAGGTAGGGCTGTCCAGACAGTTTTTTCTAAGAAATAGAAAGAGCAATTCAAGTTTTTTACGTTGTTTCTTGCAGCAACACTCACCATGGCTAATTAATTTTACAGCTGTGATTATGACCCTGCAGCCCTAACTTTGTAGTGCAGAGAAAGACCCCACAGGCTTTGCACTCCCGTCCCAAGAAGGGGTGCCAGGAAGGGACCTTGCTGATCTCTCAGCATCCTTGGGAATTCATCTGTGCCCACACAGCATCAGTTTTACCCAGGCCAAGGTGTGCTTAGCAAAGCAATGCAGATGCTTTTCATATTCCAGGAAACGCTTGCTTCTTTTGTGTTTGTGTATACGCTGTGCCACATCGCTTATGGAAAAGTCAAATGTGGCTCCCACCACAACTGTAGAGGGCTTCAGAGATGGCTATGGATCTGCTGATCTGTGTCAAGCCTAGAGCTGAGAGGCCACCAAGGAAGCTAGCAGAGGTGGTGCCAAGTGGTGGGTACAGGGTATCATGAGTCACCATGGGAACAGGGTGACACCATCAAAAGGCACCATCCAGTTGCTTCCCAGCCACCTCTTCATGGTGATCTGAATTTCTCTATTTCAATAAAACTACAAATTTCTTCACAGAAATACTTCCAGCCCCTGGTCAGAGTGCATTGTTTGCTTTGATTTTGTCTGTGGTTTTCTTATAGTGGAGACTCACTGCCTGCTCAGAGGGCTGGCTCAATGGTCTTTATATTTTCCAAAACCACTTGATCTTAGCAATGAGGCAAGGCTGATGAACAGCAGACCTCCTGACTGCTGTCCTCAATAGTGAGGAACAAGGACAGCAAGTCCTCCTCTCACCCCACAAGGGGAACCAGTGCTTGGCAAAGACAGAAGGTTCAAGGACTCAGTATGCCAGCAGAGCCCAGCATGGCTGACACTACCCTACTATATATTAGGAACTAAGGGTTTTTTCACAGAAATATCTGAACACTTGACAGCTCAGCAGCAGCTCAACACTTTTTGCTCAGTGAGATTTCACAGCATCAAAATCAACTAAAACAGCTCTTGCAGTTGTTTTAGCAATTCTGAACTACATGTAACAAAAGCCATGTTGGTACAGAAGAATTTCAGCCTCTGTATGGCTGCAGTGCCCAGATTGAAAGGAGCCTCTATGAATTACGAGACAAAAGGACGTATGAAGGAGCCCAAGGGTATTCCTTGCATTTCTGATGTCTGAAAGCAACCAAAAAACAACCATTGCATGTTAATCCTTGCCTGTATCTGGTAAACCCTGTTATAATAGACATGATGAAATTCTCCTCTTAATGGTGAAAGTTTTATCCCATTTCCTGACTCCTCTATACATCACAAGCAGAAACACTGATATACTGTGCTAATTACTGATGCACGAAATTTTTATTGCTGTTTCAGACTTACTGAAAGACCTAGATTGTCTGTCTTGTCTATATTGTATTAAAATCAGTAAGAAATCAATTTCACTTCAGTTTGAATTTGCACCCCTGATCATTCTGAATGATGTTTCTACATGCCTAAAATATCCCTGTTTGGGGAGTCCTGAAGCACACGCTTTAACTCTAAAAGTGCGTGGTGAACCCCTTTCAGACACAGATGCGTCCTCAAAGGCATGAAATGTAGGCCAGGATAATTTGTGTGCTGAACAAAATTAATCTCAGAGTTAAGCAGATAATACTGTTGTGGTTATCGTCTTCCTGAATGCATTTACATTTTAGGCAGTACAGATGGTCTCAGGCCTTTTTTCCCTGCCTCTTTAGCCATGGGGGAGGAACAGTAGAATTTGCTACTAGTATTGCTCTGAAATGGTATAACTTCACTTTGTCAGGCCTCATGTTTGGAATATCTGTTGCTTTGTGGGGGAGGAAGTTGCTTTCCATCTCCTGGATGCTATTAAGAAAAATTATGAACTGTTTGATTATTATTTTTCTTTTTTTTCTCAGTCCTAAAATACTGAGAATAATGAATGTGCTAAACCTCACACCACTAGAAATCCAAGGAAATAGAGCATCTATTTATAAAAATAAAACCACAAATTGCCCTCAGCTTTCATGCATCATTAGAAAGCTAAACCACAGCCCCAAAAATCAACCCCTTCAGTCTGAACATGTGCTGAGAGCCTGGGGAGGGATGGACTGACACAAAACCACTCCATCAGAAGGTGCATAGAGGAGCAGCTAGGGTACTGCCAGACCTCTGCAGCATGAAAACCCGAGAGGGGAACCAATCCCATGGAGAGAGGGAAAGGTAATTAAGAAAAAAACAAACCCAAACAAAATGAGGTTTAGTGGAAATTTAGGGGATATTAGTTTTTGTCATTGGTGTGTGCGCAGATTACTTGGGGAAGAGGGAAGGAGGATAGAATCATAGAATCATAGAATGGTTACAGTTGGAAGAGACCTCAGAGATTATCGAGTTCCAACTCCCCTGACATGGGCAGGACACCTCCCACTAGACCAGGTTGCTCAAAGACCCATCCAACCTGGCCTTAAACACCTCCAGGGATGCTGCATCCACAACTTCCCTGGGCAACCTG
>VZRU01006932.1:190364-228255 GCA_013398155.1 Pedionomus torquatus | reverse complement strand
CCACCAGCTTCCTCGGGACCCATGGATGGATTTCATCAGGTCCCATGGACTTATGCACCTTAGGTTCCTCAGGTGGTCTCAAACCTGATCTCCTACTATGGGCAGTTCTCCATTCTCAGAGCCCCTGGTTTTGCCTTCCATGACTTGGGCAGTTAGAGTTAGAGCCCTTGCCAGTGAAGACTGAAGCAAAAAAGTCATTCAGTACCTTAGCCTTATCCATATCCTGGGTGACCAGGTCTCCCATTTCCTTCCAGAGAGGGCCCACAGCCTCCCTAGTCTTACCTTTTTCCCTGACATATTTCTAGAAGATTTTCCTATTGTCTTTGGTGTCCTTGTCCAGATTCAGTTCCCTCTAGGCTTTTGCCTGCCTGATCTGGTTCCTGGGTGGTGAAAGAAGGGCAAGTTTCAGCTCTGGTGCAGGCTGCCTGGAGGCGCTAAGCACCTTCCTCTACTGGATCCCACCTTGGACAAGCACCAGCCTGCTTTGAGGGATGCTGGGAGTTCACTCTCAGCTCAGCCTTCCAGCACCCCTCCTTCATGACTTGGTCAAGCAGTTACTCACTGAATTTAAACAAAAGGGAGGATGCTGTTTGTATGTGCTCTGGGCTACCACTCGTTTTGCCCCCCTAAAATCAACTTGTTTTCAACCACAAGCAGAAGAGTTTCATCTGGCTATGGATCTGAAACTTGGTTGAGATCAATTTCAAAACACAGCCCTTATGGCCAGTTTTTTTAGTGGTGGAAGGTTATCTATGGTAAGTAGGGAATGAACATAGCCTAGTCAAATATCCCTTTTCTTGTGCCTAATGAAGCTTTCTGATGTGTTTTCAAAAGAATCTGCTACAAAAGGAAGAACAACACCTGCTGAATGTGGCAGCAAGACAAAAGGGATGACAGAAGAAATAAAACAAGAGCTCACAAGGCTGTATCTGGTTCAGACAGATTCAACCATAGCCCCCTGAAGCACTGTCAGTTAAGACTTGGAAGCCTGAGCTCTTGAGTGGACTATAAAGCTGTCTGGACAGTAAAACCGTCAGGTGCAGTAGGATCACAGCAGCTTCTATTGCTATATACAGTGTATATAAAGATGAAAAGATAAAATAGACACACACACCCATATCAAAAGAGCAGATGATTGCATCCAATGGCCAGCACAGGCTGCTTCTTTCTTTGCTTCACAAAGCATGCCAAGATATAATTAGGGTCTAATGACAATTAAACCCTAGCAGTAATAAATTAAGTAGGACTAATTTTCCGCTAGAAACTGCACCTACAACAGTATTAGACTTTCCCCAGGAAACAATCCTTCTTTTCTTTCACTCTTCTTATTGTTATTTTTGTTTCACCAGACTTGTTGGGGCTTTACTATTTTATTGATGAAAAGATGGCCTTCTCCGATCCTCATTAAACACATGAAAAAGAAATTGAAAAACTACGTTGCTGTGGAAACTGTCCCAGGGGCCGGGTGGGAGGGAAAAAGAAGATATTTATCATTAAATATTCTGAATCAGAATTTTTCACTCTATCCCTTCAAATGTAGATCCTGCGGTCTCCCTCCTGACAAGTACCAGCGTAAATATTGTTTTTCCTTGCCCTAGCTTGATTCTTACAGCCACCATAACGCTAACCATTCTATGATTCTATGATAACGAGACTTCTCTGACACATACCCAGGATGAGAGATACAGGGTTTGCTAGACTCACAGAGAGCATTTAGATCAAAGTAAAGAGCTTTAAAAACACTACTCCACAAGGGGTGAAGCTCATGTAGATTTCCAGTATTTGCAGAAAAATTGAGCAGATCATCAAGCCCTTCTGTCAGCATGGTCTGCTGATGGCATCTCTGGCTACAGGCAATGTTTTAGGGTTTATATGTTAATGTGTTTGCAAAAGAAAAGGACAAAGGCATACTGAGCATGCTTCTTCACATGATGACCGGTCACTGCTCATGTGGTACCGGTGGTGCTCTGTCCCAACCAAGCGAGTGTGGTCCTGTGATTTATGATGCTAAACATGCCCAGCATGGGGAAATCAGGGCCAACTGCTAGCTCACCATGGGATAACAACATTGGAAGGGCTAAAGTGATGAGTTTGTGTCCGGCAAATTTACAGTGTGTTTGTTTTCCAGATGTTTGTAAAGTGCCTAGTACCACCCCTAGTACTGCAATGTGAGGATAAAAGGCAGATGCAGTGATGACATCTCCTTGCCAGGGGCAGATAGTCACGTCCCACCACTTATAGGCTAGTGCCACAGATAACACTACTGCTTGCCACTTCCTCTTTCTGCCTTTTTCTGCAGCATCCTGCTGGGACAGGCAGGAGGGTGAGAAAAGAGCCCCATTAAATTCATCCTGCCACAAACTTCCTGATTGTAAAGCAACCAGATCAAAGGACAACCAAACTGCAGGAGCTGCAAAGTGCTCTGTGCTTCATGCACACCTAGGAAGCTTAAAATCACAGGCTGTTCAGAGAGATGCTCTGGTTCTCTTCAGGAGCCAGACTGCATCTTCCTTAATCTGCTTTCTCCAGCTTTTACACCCTGAAATGCTTTGGTCCAGACCTTCTCCAGCAAAGATCTCATACCTAGTCCAAAAAGGGGATGTGTGTTTCTAGTCTAGGTGTCTGTGAGTAGCTCCAGCCATGTCTGCATCTGGCTGCAGAGAAGGTAGGGAAACCCTTACCTCTCTGATGGACCTGAAGGCTGGCTGCTTGGACCTGCAGGCTGGCTGTTGCAAAAGCCCATGGCTCACAGGTGAGATGGCAAGCCAGAGAATGCTGTTGTTCACTCATCCATCTTTTCATTTCAGCCTGTTTAGGATAGGACTAATCCGTGCTCACAAAGTAAAGGCAGGATGCTCAGAGATGTCAGCACACACAGTTCCCAAACATATGAATCATTCATAGTCCCAAACACAAGCATAAAATATCTCAGACAAACTAAATTTTCCAGTTTTGAAACAAGGACTTATTTTTTTTTCTTTTTCATTTTACCATTTTAAGTCTGAGATTTTTAGTACTAAGCTGACAGGCTTAACTTGTAAAGTAACTAGCAAGTCTTGAAAGAATTGTGGTTTTCTCCTTCCCAAAGGACATTGCAGGTGACATGGTCTTTCACTTTAGTGATAGATGGTACTTGCAGGCAAATATTTAGATACCTAAGTATTAAAGCAGCCACATATCTGGTTCCTATCAATAAGACATTTTGTCACAGAGAGATTGAAACAGCATGGATGCCACAGATAGAAATAGAAAAGAGTATTACACATAAACTAATTTTCTCCAGAAAGACATGTAGTTTCAGCAGTCTCAGTTCACAGAGAGACAGTGGATGTTCATTTCCTGGGGACTGCCTACCTCTAAGTTTTACCTTTGATTTTGGATACTAGTGAATAGAAACTTTAAATACTGCATATGGGTGGAGCCATGAGGTTGGAGGAGGAGCAATGAAATTTAAAAAAAAATGGAACCAAAACCAAACCAACATCAATTCCCCACCCCCACAAATCTAACTAATGGGGCTGATTTGATTTAAATGTTTTTTAAACTGAAGCCTGGGACCAAGATGAATAATGAGATGTGAAAGCAGGCAAATAGCACGTGCCCCTGAGTGTCAGGGGAAATATTTCACCTAGCTCAAGGTACCACCAAGATCTTCCTTCCCAAGCATTCAGAGCAGTAAAAGGAGTTAATGGCCCTCTAGAAATCCCCTGGGCAGTGGTAAAGCAGCAATTGCTCTTCACTGCAGAGGATTATCAGGTTCTAGGACCAGTCTCATCTCCCTTCTTTTTCAAGTCTTTGTGGAGTTCACAAAGTAATAGTAAGACTAGTTTTAATTATCTGGGCAGAAATGCACTGAAATGCTTTATTATCAGCCAAAGTAGTTATTTCCCTACATAGGTGCATCTGAAGGTCACAGTATCTGCTCTGTGGACAAACATCCAAAAGGTGCATTGTGCTGTACTGGACCTGTCTCCCAGTGAACTAGGACTTCTGGGATCAGCACCCAACCAAGGTCAGATGTTTCGCCTGGGAAGCTTCTGGTTTTTTCCATGCATCGAAAGAAGCTGACAGACTTCAGAGAACAGTTGTCATTTGGGGGATGCCTTGTGCCAAAGCTGTGGTGAAGTTTCTTTGAGCCCTTACAAGAGCTCCCTGGAAAGTCCATCTGAACAGTAGGCTATTAACCCTTCTTCCCAGGGGGAAAGGAGATCCAAGTCATGCCAAAAATGGCTAAAGGTAGGAAGAGACAACTCATATAAAGGCAAAATTGTGCTCCCTTAGATGACTCTTGCAGCACCTTGCAGGTCTCAAAGCACATTCTGGCTTCCCACTCAAATTGCTTCGTGGCCTATTGTCTTCCTCCACTATTAAGTGATTATTCCTCTTTGGGATCATGAGTCTGGTGGAGTGTATTCTTGTTATGGCCTGGATATGCCTGAAAAAATAAGCCTTCCAAGGAAATTCAGACAAGATCCAGGCTTTTGTGAGGAGATTTCTGTGCACATCAAAACTCAAGCCAGCTGGTACAAGGAATTGCTAAGTCAGACAATGAAGCACCCAGTGGCTTCAGGGAGCATCTGAGGCTTTGTAAATTGTCAAAGTCAAGCATTTCAATGGACCAAGTAGTAAGCAACTTGATAGCTGATATAAAAGGTATTTGAAACATATGTTCTCTTGCCTAGTCAGGAATGCACTGCCTTTATATTGACAAATGTAGCACAGACATGGAGAAGCTCCATTAGATTATCTCAACCAGCTTCCCTCCAAAATATATTTGGGTTTGGTGATCTGTTTGCATATTGTTTTCCCCTAGTCAGTCTTATTCCACTTTGCATGTAACAGGGTATTTCTTAGAGCAATAAATGAATCCTCTTTGTTTGGAAGACCAGAACTATGTTATCGTTCTCATCACGATTCCCAAAAAGGACCTATCTCATCAGTCACACAGAAACTTCACTAATACTCAAAGACATTTGGATACAGAGCTGGCTGGCTAGTGTTTACCAAAAAAAATGTAGTATTGCATTTTCAATGAAATTTATTTTCTTAATGAACAACAAATCTCTTACACGAAGAAGCAATGAATGGTTTGACAAAATATTGGGCATAAGACTGTTCACTGGTGTTATGAAGGACATGTATGGACAGTATTTGCTTATCTTCTCTTAATTAACTTGGAATGTTTCAAGATGCATTGCCCATCCTAACTCTTCAGACATCTCCTTTATTCTTTCTTTGTGCCATATTTAGAAAAGACTCTTTCAACACTTCCAAGTTTTCTAGATTTCATTTCCTAGTGCAGTCATCTCATGACTGTTCTGGGTTTGAGGCTTTTCTGGCTTTAGTTTGGAAGCAACTGTTGCTAAGAGACATTCATAAGGCCGATGAGGTAGTCTCCCTTCAGACAAAGGGATTACAAGGGGATCAGAGGCAGGCAGAGTCACTCTGTGCTATGCTCACAATGGAAAAAAAAAAAAAAAAAGAAAAAAAAAGAAGGCCAGCAGCTGCAGTCCTGATTTTGAGAAGAATAAATTTAAGCTTTTTTCCTGATAGGCACTTTATAAAAAATCTTGAGCCATTTTTTTGCCATCTGCCATCACTCCCTCACCTTGGAGCAGTGGTTGGAGGGCAAAGAGGCTGATCAGGTTAGAAACAGAAAGTCCTATATAGTGCTTCAGCAACCTCAATTGCATGCTCTCACTGGACCATAAAGGTCAAAACCCAGTTCCAGCCTTCTCCTTTTACTACACATTGATTTTTTTGGCTGTCTGGCTGTGCAAAGACATCAGTCTGTGCCTAGGGCTAGATAACACCAGTAATTTTGTTGGCCTTACAAGATTGCAGCTTGCCTGTGAAAGCTGGCCAAGTGAAAAATGGCTAATAATGCATTTTTTTATTTGGTTAAGTTGGTATTTTTAGCATTTCTATTTAAATGAAAGCTCAAAAATCAGAGCAGGTAATTGCAAATTTCAGCATCGAGTAAATTATTATAGGCACACTATAAATCCACTGGGATTTAGCTAATAAAATTATTACGAATTCTGTGCCAGAGATGGAATGAGGAGCCATAGGATTGCCTTTAGGAAAGAGTAAGCTGGGCACTGCTTTAAAAACCAGCAACCAGCATGGAAAAAATTAAAAAGGGAAGCAGCAAACTCCTCTGGGATTCCATAATAATTTAAACACTCCTCTGGGACATCTGAAGTTTGGAGGAAAAGAGGGGGAGGGGGATAAAAAAATGTTACTAACTTATAAGGAATGTTAGCAATAAAAAGGGACCCATACAGATGTGCCATACCCTGAATTAGTTAGAAAGCAGATGTGTGTGTCTGCAGCCTCAACTTTTTCCACTTGTTTTCCCTTCTGTTTCCTTCCTCCCTCTCCTTCTTCTCCCTTGTTTTTACAGCAGTTACACCTGCATGATGGAAGGAGCAGGGAGGGAGCTGCAAAGCTCAAAACTTTTGTTGTGTTAGGTCAGAGAACAATAGCACCATAAATCAATTTGGGAGGGGAGTAGAGGTAGGAGGGGGCAAATCCAAAAATAAATCATGCGTGAGTTTTATTTAGCTTTTTCATTGCTGAAGAGGGGTCACAACAGGGTAGAAATAATGCAGGGGTTCAGGGGCTTGCCTCTTTCTCTCCCCTCTCCAGCATCATGGTCTGTGGGTTATACTCATAGGGCACACAGGGTCGCCACATGACAATGCCCCTCCCCTCTCTGTGTTGCCACTAGGAGATGCCAAGGTATCCTGGTTTTCTACTTTGGTCCGGATCCCTGTTTAGCTGGCTATTTCCCATGAAATTCACTTTGTCTCCACCAAATGAGGCAAGTCAGGTGCTGAAAGACCCAAAAAAAACCCAAGAACCCAAATCCCCCTTGCCTGTGAGCCTTTGATGTACCCTTGGTTTGCAGCTTGGGCAGGAAGCAACAGGCATCTGTTGCATGCAAGCATGCAGTCATGTGTATATATGTGTGTATATATGTGCGTGTGGTTGGGGGGAGAAGGTAATGAGTCTTTTCAGCCTTTAACACCAAAGTGAAGAATGATGGAGTTTGGGTTATTAACGGAAGAAAAGGGGAAGAAATAAAAAAACCCAACCACCTAAAGCCCAAGTGTGACATAAGGAGCCTTGAGGCAAGTTTCATCATATTTTTAATGTGGTTTCCTTCATCTCCCTTGGCTCACCTGTTTGCTAGAGCAGATTTTATTTAGATGATGTGTTTACCAGATCAACAGGAAGATACTCCCCCACCATTAGATACCCTATCTCCTAACTGAGCCTAACAAAAACAATAACAAAAAGATCCACTTTGTTTTTCAAAAATACAGTTCCGCAGCATGATGTCATTTCGTCCCGGCACGAATTCCAAAAGTGCATTTGGCACCATTACTCACCTCTAGTGCAACTGGAGGTGAACACTGGTTTGATCCCTAAGAGGTGTCCAAGCCCTTAAAAGCATGAAATTTCAATTTCAGCTGCAGAATGTCAGTTCCAAAAAGAAAAAAATATTACCTCCTCATGCTGTAGCAATGTTGATAATTTCCAGGTCAGATTGTTCTCTGAAACATAAACATGGCAGAGCAATCTTTCCCAGCACTACCTAGGGCCCCCTTGTTCCTGTGTGTGGTGTGTGCAGCATGAATCTCAGCAGCTACTGTCAAGCCCTCCCTGCAGAGGGTGGCTGTGGACATACATGCACATTACTTTTCCTTTTCCCCACATTAAGAAATAGTGATTCATGTGCAAAACATTCCTGTTGAAATTGGACATTTTATGTTGTATACTACATGAGAGAGGGAAATCAGGAGCAGTAGATGTAACCTTGCAGATAGGCTATTCTTCACACTTTGCTGTCTCAGATCTCTTATGATGTTTATAAAGCTGTGGACAAACAGCTTTTGAAACAGTCCGATGGAATAATAATACTTCAAGCTTCTCTTTTTGGAAATCTCAGACAGTTAAAAAGGAGTTTTGAAGCACTACCTTGATTTTGCAGATGGGAAAAGAGAGTTAGAGAGATGGGGAGTGGAGAGAGCAAAGCAAAGCATTGTGAAAACAGGTCTTCCCAGCATTGATACTGGGAAGCATTGCGAAAAAAATCATATCTCAGAAGAGTTAAATGAGGCTCTCAATGATCCAAGATGGATCCTTTGCCATTAAATCATAGCATTTTGTGGCAGGAGTGCTCTTCTCTCATCAGAAAATGTCAAGTGGAAAGGAGCTGAGCTGGCCAGGGGGGCAGCAGCAGAGCTTGCCTGTGTCTGAGGTCCAAGCGGTTCATTTTCCGATCATGCTGGTAAGAAATCCTACTGGTCATCTCTGGAGGCTGATGGTTTTTAAATATAAGGTTTCATTTCTAATGGAGTCGTCATGATCTAATGGAGGTGAGGTGAAACAAGGAGCTTTGTTTCTGCAGAAGGTAAAGGGAACCTTATTCCATGGTAATTTCTTTTTTCAGGCTACATCAATGCAGAAATGGCTTGATCAGGCCTGATTACAAGATATGGGCAGAAATTTTTGCTAGACTTTCAAATTTTGTATCTCCCCAACTTGGTAGATAAAGCTCCAGAGGACAGAGAGGGGGTGGGGTGCACATCCAGAAGGCCAGGCAGAGATGCATAAGAGCAACCTTCCTCATTTGGATGAGGTAGTTTCCCTGTGTTTTTTAACAGAAAGATTATTATTCAAATATGAGTGGGAAGAGGAGGAATTGGGGATTCTTAGGTTTATTTGGGCAGTTACACCCAGTATTAGACAGTTCTGGCTCTGGAAGATCTCCAGAACAGGTGTTTGTCCTGCTTTGAGCCCAGCTGTGCTTTGCAAAGTCAGTGGCTTGGCTGCAGTTTATGAACAAATGACTTCACCTAAGCTAACATTTCATCCAAGATCTGTTCATCCTAGACTGCTTACTTCTTAGCCTTACAGCTAATAGTCTTTGCCTTCACTTTTTAAAGTGAAGAGTACCAGATAAACCAGTGTGTAGAGGTATTTTCATTGTTGTGCAGATGAGAGTTGGCAGGTTTGGTGTCACCCACTTCTCCTTGTCCTAAGGGTACCTGAGGAAAGAGCTGATGAGGAGTCCGTCTACCTCCTCTCTCCTGGTGAACTGCTGCGCACCTCCTGCTCCACCACATTCCCCATACCCTTGGTTTGCTAGAGAGGCTCTGTCCTTACAGCTATCACCTTGGCTCACCCTATCCTATCCTCCTCCACACTGATTTGCCCTCCTGAGGCATCACAAGCTCAGTCCAGGCTGTGTCTCACCACTGGGTGCTCCTGATAAACACAAATCTCTAGTTCTTTTGTGCTCAATGCAACTTACAAAAAGCAACTGATTAAAGAAGTGAAAATAAGTACAGGATGTCCCAAAAGTTATCTTCAATGAGAATTTGAAAGTGAAATGACGGGATGTTCAAAGAAAGAAAAACAGATGACCATCTGTCTGTCTGAACCTGTGTAAGCAGTCACCAAGTCAGAAAAATGCACTGCCAGCTTGCAGTACAATTGAAGCTCTCTTGGGTTAGGAGCACAGCTTTGCTCCTTAACCCAAAAAAGAAAAGAGATGCTAAAAACTTCAAGGAAAGATCTAAGCTCCAGCAATTTTGCCAGTAGTACCATGTAGTATTTTAAGGCAATGCAGTGACTTGCCAAACAAGGACACTGCAACCCCCATGATGACTGCAATGATGAACACACTGTCAGACAGTGAAAGCCCACCTGCTGCTGAAACAAAAGTGTTGCAATTTCCAGGCATGTTTGTCCCATACAAAGTTAATCCCCTGGAATAAATAAAACAGCATTGTTTTTTGAAAAGAGAGCAGTTTATGATGTATGAGGTGTCAGCTGTCACTGCAGTCATGGCCCAAGTGTTGGAAATGCCAATATGGAAGTGCTTGTAAAAGTTTGATGAGGTTGGAAAACTCTGCCTGATGTTGCTATCTGCTGTCAAAGTCTCCTCCTTTTGTACATTTGACCTGTTCTATTATAAAACATACCAAGAAATATCTTGATAATCAAATAGGAAAGCACTCTGCTAGTGAACACAGGAATCTTGAATGGAGCAGAGAGAGATGTGCAGAGCTCGTGTCTGCTGCACAAGAGCTGAACCAGCAGCTTTCAAAAGTTGATAAAGCATACATTGAAGATGCAGACCTGAGAAAGAAATGGCACTGCAAATGCTGGCATGAAGCAGAGAAACCAGCAGAGCATGTCCTTGTGTTCTGGTCCCTGGAGATATTTTCAGTGGCTCACAGCCCAGATCCACGCTGTTCTCCCAATCCAGGCATTGCTTCGAGTGCCATGAGCAAGTGTGCAGTCCCTGCATCACCTCCTCCTGAGTGTTCATGGGGCTGTGCTCTGCACCATGTCACTTTCTGCAAGCATCACTAGCAAAGCTAGTCTGAACTTTCCTGTCTGACTGAGGAAGGGGCGGGGGGGAGGGCATTGCCCAATCCCGACTTTGCACATTTTTGCATGGTGACATAAAAAACCACATTTCTGCAAACAGGCTTTTGTTGCCAGGCCAGACAGCATGCAAAGCTTCTTCATAATTGTCACTACACCTTGGTCTCCTTTTTCAGCTTCTGTTCTGAGTTTTGGAGGACCCAAATGTTACAGGCACAGTTTTATGAGTTCACCTATGGGAATAACACCGTAAGCAATGTGGCCTGTGTGTTTTTCAGGCTGCTATAAATCATGCTTCTGGAGTCAAATGATGCCTGAAATAGCATATTATAAGCCCATCTGTTGGAGGTTTTTGTTTTGTTTGTAAGTTCAGGTCTAGCATCTTGACTTTCAAACTGACTATTGCCTGTAATCAACTGAGTGCTTTTTCTACCTCATCAGCCAATCTGAGCCTTCAAAATGTGCAATTCAAATTTCTGATTAAGGCCCTCATGGCTGAATTCTACATTCCCAGTTCAAATGTGGAATACTGTCTATAAAACTTTTTATATCATCTGCAGTAATATTAGAATCATATTCCCTTGACCATCCTTAGAAAAACAGTTCTTGACACACTACAATGATAAAAGAGGGGGAACACATGGTACCAGTAAAAAACAAGTTAACGTACCATTCCAAGCAATAACATTACACTATATAGTGTAGCAACAAGCCAAGAAGTAATAATTATTGGGAGTAAGTGGAATCAAGAATTGCCCCCAGTGTTGCATTATGCTCCTTCCAGTGGAGGAACCTAAGGCACACAGTATATAATAACCAGTCCTATTGTCAGTATAAAATGGTTGATACAACCTTATTTAAAAATCTCTTTTCCCTACTAAACAGAGTGCAGCAGTGATTGGTACCAGGTCTGCTGAGTGGTTTTGAATGTGTCTACGAGGTCAAAACTAACGGGTGTTTCAAATGGTGCTTTTTTGTGAGGGCAGTCCTCTGGCTGGCTGAGGTCCTTTTTGTGTACTCTGTTGCCTCTTCCCTGTGCACCCTGGGAAATTGTCCTGTTCCTCTGCTGAATTCCTCCACCATGGCCAGTCCATGGAGCAGGAGATAAGTATCACCATATCCTTCAAAAAAGGACGCTGCTCTTTGCTGAAGTTCAGAATTCTTAAGGACAGCAAATAATATGCCCTGAATACATTGTCTGGGACTTGAGGTGGGAACCAGGAGTGTTTGGCCCTCTCCCCTGGCATGTAGCAGTGAGCAGGTAGGCATCCGTGTTACCCCTTTCCCATCATCATCTGCCCAGTTCCCTCTGTTCCCCCAAGGAACAAGGAGTGCCCCCCAAAATACCCTCTTATTATACAGCCATAATGGATAACAGAGGTTTCTCCTCCCCTCTCACCTGTTTGCGTCCATCCCTGGCCTAATTTACCACATTTTAAACTCTGAAGATATTTTTCCCTCTTGAAAGAGAAACACAGGTTTAGGTGGTGGGTGGCTGGGGGAAGCCAACACACAGACAGGGAATGTAGGGTCAGATTTTTCAGGTACAGTTTCAACTGCTTGGCAAACCCTTTATCCCCTCCCACTCCTTCTCATCATCCCCCTCCTGATTTGAGCAATAAAAAACAACTTCCTGTCAATAAACATGAACAAAAGCTTGGACGCGTCTTCAAAGTGATGAGTGATGTCAAAAATATGTTTCAGAGCACTTTGAATTTTCCTGTAAACTGAAGGGAAATGGTTGTTCGTGGTGCCTTGGCATTCAAGGAGTTTATAAATAACCACGACAGGTCTACACGAGCTAGTTTTTCCATGACAGAAAATGCAATGGAACAAGGAGGGAAAGGAAGAAGAGAGGAGAAAGGCTCAAGAAAGGAAATGAATAAAAATCAGGTCCAAAACCTAGCATGAATTTTAAAAGTTTAAAATTAGTTGGCGAACTTGGCATCCCCCTGGTGCCTAGTGTGAGATGGGTCTGCTTTTGGGAGAGTATCTTCCTCCAGTGCCTGGCCGAGGGGCTGGTGGAGCACAACATGGATGCTAACGCTGGCCTCTGCACTGCCATAGCTGCATGGGACATGGAAGAAGGAAGAAAGCATACGGTTCCCATTTGTTTCCAAAAGTGAAAACATGTGCTGGAATCCCAGCCAGACGTGCTTCTTGTTATTTTAATGAGAAATTCCGTAATTAGTGGCAAAAAATAAAAAGAAGCTACACTGCAAGTGAAAGAAAACCTCTCTCTCTCCTCTCCAGCACATGATAGATGAATCAAAGAGATGTGGTGTTTTTACAAACATACATTACTTGACAGGCTATGATGTTCCTTAATCTGTTTGCTTGAGGGAATTAAAAAGAAACATTAAAAAAAGCAACATGACAGATTTTTTAACTTAAACAGTCCTTGCCTTAAATGGCCAATGCACTCCCCACCTGTAATTCATTTGTCAGCAGTTAAACATCATTACAACATTAACAGCCAATCTGAATGCAGAAGAGCTGGGCTTTGTACAGCTATAAACTACAAGACATCAAACTGTACTTTATGGAGTTGGGGGCCAGTCAGAAGTGACCCCTTCTAAACTTTTACAATTCTCTGCATTCTTCTGATTATATTAAAGATTTATTTGAACTTTGATATATATATGTATTTTTAAAAAGCATTTTATTAAAAACATTTCATCCCAGTTCTTTAGCAAAAGAAGAGAGAGAAGAAATATTGCAAGATGTCTTAAGCTGGTAGATTTTATTCATCTTGCAAAGTGGCCATGGATGGATTTGCTTGGATTCATGTTCAGAAATAAACACGTAGTATTGCATTATGTCCCGTTTACACACTTTGTTCTCCAAACATGTTTGACATCTAATTGCACAACTCCTTGGCTAGCTGGTATAACATGAAAAGTCCTTGTAAGGGATTTGCTGTAAGTCAGCTTTCTGGAGAAGAAAAGGTGCTTCAGTGGCTGAGTGTTGATGGATGTCCTCTCTCACCTACTCTCTGTTTGCCGTTTCCCTAGAGCATTCCTTGGTGTTGTTGGGGAAAATATTTAGTAATTCGTGTCTTCTGCTCTCAGAAAAATCCTCTGAAAATCCTATTTATTTTTTCTCAACATTTCAGCTTGTTGCAAAAAACATGGGGCTAATAATTGTGAGCCATTTTCCAGGCAGTGTCAGAGAAAGTAAGGGAAAAATATTAAAGCAGAGCTGCAAGCTGAGCTGTGCAGTCAGGAAAGAGGAAAATGCCTTAGGTTTTCCTTCTCTTTTCCAGGACTTTCGTGTTTTACTGTCATGCCTGGCTCAGTGCAGATGGCTGCATTTCAGCACTCGGCCACTGACCCAAGTAACAGAGAAAATGTCTCCATGTTGTGCAAGTCCTGCTTCAGCTGTCAGGCAGAAATACTCCCCAGAGATGATGGTTGAGTTCTAGCAATAAAAAAAAATGGGATTTTACACACTCACACTGACACACATGTAATGTATGTATACACATACATAATTTTTTGCAGAAATACAAGTACAAGAAAAGGTATGGGATGGGGGTGTGAGTGTTTGATGGAATACTATTTTAGATATGGCACGCTCACAGGATCATGACGTCCAAGCATGGGCATCATGTTGTTGTCTGCAATGGATTTTGGGAAACATCCTCTGAACAGGAAGCTTGACTTATGGACAGATACAAGAGGCATCTGATCTATAATTCCTGCAAAGCCCCAAGATAAGAGCAATGGGCTTTTTGGAGACTGCACCGTGGAGAAGTGCAGTTGAGAAGGGTTTTTCCAAGGAAACTTGCCACTTCCACAGATTTGCTGTTTCCTGTGGGGAAGAAATGTGATTGTGCTGAAAACCTGCAGTTTTCTTCTTTTACTGTTTTGGAGTTTTTTTCTTCCTATTTTATTTTGAAAGGTAGTGGGAGATGAACCTGAAATGAAACACTTCATTTTAGTCAGCTTCACCTGATTGGGGAATATTTCATTCTTTTGATTGGATTTGTTTCAAATCAATTCAGAATATGCTTCAACTTACCTCAGGGAAAGTGCAGGTCTGGCTCTTTTTCTTTATTACAGCTGAGCTCATGAGGATTTCGATACCCAACAATCAAAGAGCAACTTTCACACTGGGTGAGTCCATAGGTATGTCATTAATCTATGGGTCCAAAGAAGAGCATCCACCAATTCTAAGATCTAAAAGTGCCCAGCTAGCCCATATTTTATCTCAAGCTGATTATGGGGGCTACATGAAGGAGTATGATAAAGTGAGAAACTGTATTGAGATCCTTCTCCAGAGCCTTTCTCTGCTACCAGCCACCAGCAAGGTACAGCTCATGCGCTTTCTTTGTAAGAGAAGGCATGCAGAGGAATTAGATTTGGTAACATAACGATTGAATGTAAGCATTTTGCACGCATTTTAGCTCCTGATCTTCAGCATTTCAAATCATCTACATGTTGTGTCAGTTCTGACTTTTCTATATAATGTCAATTTTTTTCTTGACAATGGTCCTGTAGCCTCATTTGGAATTTCAACTTTTTGTGTCATTTCAAAGTACAGAGCAAACACTGAAATGCCAGACATTCCCCAGTGACAGAAGCTTGGAGTGCTCTTTTCCTGCAGGTAACTTCTGGGCATGACACCTTGTGGATGAGATAGGGAAGACAAAGAAAATCTAGAATGAGGCAATGACTTTCAGTGTTTTGCTGCTGAAGAGCTCAGCTGACACTGAATAGCTGGTCTTCCTTCTATTTGTTGGCAGCTCCTTCCAAATTCTTTAAAATGGTTCTGTTTTCTTCAGTAAAATGTAAAGCACAGATCAAATGGAGCAGGCTGTCTCTTTTACTTTCACATTTCTCTAAAAGGAACGGATGGGCTTTGAAATGGAAATGTCTTGTCCTTAAAATGCTGAAACCCAACCTATTTTCAAAAGCACTGCTCTCCTATTTTTTTCAGTCCAAACAGCTGAGAGGATGCTACAAATGGTGCTGGCTAAAGGAAAATATATTATGTTTTAGCAAAATAAAATAACAAAAGAGGGAGTCGTGAGGTTTTATTGTGACTGAATAGAGCACACAGAAGAAGGTTGTCCTGTTTTGTCCAGGATGCCTGGTCATTTATGCAGCTTCTGCAAGATGCAGCACATTTACACAGTAGAAAAGATAACTTCTCTACCCAAGTTTCTAGGACATGGTTTTTTGTGTCCATTTTACAAAGTTTCTGTATTCCCAGCATGGGTGTCAAAGAGGTAACTTGGCACATGAAACTCCTCTATATGTTTTACTCAATGAATTTGATAGAAGAAATGACAGTGCATGCTCTTGGTCTGCCTTCTGCCCCATCTCAGAGCAGGCAAGATTTCTCCTGAAATTGTATATGAACTTTGCAATAAAACATCTGAAAGACACAGCATACCTGGTTTCAGCATTTGCTCTGAACCTTGTTGCTGAACCTTGGCAAATCTTTCTGCAAGCCTGATCCAAGTGTAGAGTAACCTCTGCAAAGAAAGATTTATTGCTTTGGACCAAAACCAGGCAGCATTTCATTGTTTTGGAGCCCCTGATTTGCCTGCACTCTGGGCTGGGTTTGCTATGGGGTTTTGGTGTTGTAGTCACAAGGGATCATGCAGGCTGGAAGGGACCTCCAGATATCATCTACTCTAGCTTCCCCACACAAAGTCACAGGTACAATTTTTCTAGGGGCACAAGATTTCTCCTCAGGCTCAGAGTTCCCCTCCCTCATTTTGAGACTGTTTTTTTGGCAGGTTTTACTCTTTCCTTTCTTTTTTAATGTTCTTACCAGTCGTGCAACAAATAAGTTCTAAAAATCCTGAGGTTTTTGAATGTTTATTGTAAGCTGGACTGAAACCTTGATGACTATGATGTGTGTAAAAGACCAGAGGAAACAAGGAATAACAAGTTTCGTTGCCATAACAAAGGATGATCCAATATCTGGAGATCTAAAAAGAGTTTCTCCATATTAGCCTTTCTATATTATCTACTCAAGGATTGCTGCTATTATTTTTTTAAGCATCATCAAGAGAAAGGAAGGAAGAATTAATTTGTGATACAGAGACAAGACTTTTGCCTCAAATGCCAGCTGGCACAGTGAGCACACTAGGCAGATAGAGAAGCTGGACTGAGGAGTAGAAGGATGGGTTTACAGTTAAATATCTGGGCTGAGATCTGGAAAGGCTTGGCTCTGTCTTTGGCTTTGCCCCGTGCTCCTCACATGGCATTGGACTGATCCTTTCTGCTTCTGATTCTTTCTGGGCTCTCTCCTAAATGTTGAGCAGAAGGCTGAAGGTACCTTTGTGCATAGAACTATTCCCAAAATACTCATCCAAAGTGTAATCTCACTCCAGTCTTGCTAGTCTCAGAAACAAAAATCCAAGGAAAAACTTCTGAAGACCTCTGACCCCACAGCCTGTCTGGCCTCATGCTCTCTGCAATGCTCACCAGTCTTTCTTGGTAGCTGGGAAATGCTGAGGGTTTTCTTCTTTCTCTGAAATTCTTCAGTAAAACTAAGGACAGACTCCAAGCTGTCATGCTGTGTCACTGCTCTGCAGATGGAATTTTGTTGGCTTCTTTTTTTCCATCTGACAAAATAGATAAAATTGGGAAGGAAGGGGATTCCTAGATGGATGAAAGTTTCAGTTTTAGAAAATGGCTGCCTACATGTGAATCTCTCCAGAGGTGTGCTGACTGAGAGTTTGCTATACCAGAGACCCCATGAGAAATAACATGAAGTGGATGCCAAGGCTTGGACCTCTTCAACTCCTTCCTTGGGCAGAAAGACTGATAATTTTCCTCTCCTAACGATGTCTGCAGGCTACAGAACTTTTGAGAAACTTCTTTGCAAGAAGCCACAGCCCCATCCCACTGTTGTAACACACACTGTCAATAGCAGTGTACCCCAGAAACCCCATCCCAGGTGAAGCAAAGCTGCCCAGGTGAACCTAGGGGCTCCATGTGGGCACATGAAATGCACATATTGAACCACTGAACAAGCAAAAAGGTGAGCAACTGGGTCCCCAAGAGGTGAACGGAGCCCCTACTTCTATATCAGAGCACAGAGCTGGGTTTTTTTTCCCATTTATTTTGTATATATCTGCTAAAGATCTCATCAATTCCTATTTCTTAAGTTCATACCGTAGCACAGCCAACCCCAAAACCTCCAGAAAATACAGTTTATTTGGAGACCAGAAAGGTCTCTGGATCTGCAACTGCTATAAGCACACAGGATATTATTCACTTTTTTTTACAATAAATGGGAAAGTCTCGTTAATTTTGCCAGTTTCTGAGTTTTTGGGGTATCTCAGCATCTACCTCTGTGAAGATTAGAAACCCTCTTTCTGTGAAGACTAGGATTCTTTCCCAGCAATAAAAGGCAGAGGTTATTTTTAGTGGAGCTTGGAGCTCACCAATATCACAAGAAAATGAAGATAGACGGGGAATGTTGTTTAAACAGTTGTTTGGGAAATCACTTGAAGGTGGACCCTACATGCTCTTGTTTCATAGATCTGCACACTCCTGGTCTCCTCAACTTTAAGAGCTCTGGATCTAATGTCTGCGTCTGCAGAACTGGTGAGGACTACCTTGTCCATGAACTTTCTCACTGTAAGCAAGGATGTGGCAGTGTGCTCTCCCTGTTCATCTCCCTCTTTCCCTTGCCCCCAGCTCCTGCCTGGGCTACAGCCATCAGTGGGGGTTGTGATAAGCTGTACCTGGACTTTGGGGGATGGCTGACAACACAATCCTAACACTGTCTGGAGTGGAGACCTAGATATCTTATTCTGATTATAGGTCAATTATCTTACTCTATAAATAGTGGACAGCCCAAGAGCCTTTAGAGCTCTCTGGTATGGCAGTGGCTTGCACAACAGGATTGACCCTTGGGCAGGGATGCTTCTCAAGGTTACTCCTTGAGGTTGAGAGATTTCTTGCCACAACAGATTCTCAGTAAGTGACTAACAGCATGCTAAACCTTGAAATCTTAGCTAAGTAATATAAAGGATTGATTGCGCATATATAATCCTTTAAACATAAACCATTGTCCAAGTCTGGGACTAGCACTGGATCCAGCCACACCTAGACTCCTCTCTGAGAAGGAAAACAAGGGGGTCCTTTCTGAACCTCATGACTCAATGGGAGGGTCTGCCTGACAGCTTGTCTGACCCTGTCCTCTATGCAGTAAATGAACAAGTGTACCTTGGCATTGAATCTTGTAAAATACTGTTGCATTTACTACTAATTTTGTTAAATCTCTATTTCACCTTAATAATATTTTACTACTTCTGTCTTAAGAGTGAAATCAGTCACTTTGCCCACAACAAAGGACCATTAAATGTTGAAGAATCACCAGCCTCCACTGTTATTCTGTTCCCTTCGCCCTTCCCAGACCTTGCCAATCTGCTTCCAAGGTACACTGTACTCAACTGATAGTTGCTAAATAGATTTATGGAAGAGAAGAGCACTCCAGACACTCCACATTATTCCTGTTTCTGCTCATCTATCTGCTATCTATGTTTTGTGTAGCATTTTAAACAGAATTTGTCTTATTAGAGCTGAAGTTTCTGCTTTGTCCTTACAATGAAAGTTCTGATTTCACTTTTTTTTTGCATTAAATGGCATATTGATTTCTTGTCCTCTTCAGGTAGAGGGTGTCCTGGTTTCTGGGAGGGATAAGGTTAATTCTCCCCTGGCTCTAGCAGGGGCACAGGTATTCCACCATGTGAGCCATGGCCTGGGGGTAGCAGGGAGCTGGCCGGGAAGGGAAGGGGAGGACAAGAAATGGTGGGGGTGCAGGGTCAGTGACGGGTCCGGGGGCTGTGGTGGGTCGGTGAGCAGTTGCTATCATAATCATGTTTATATCCTTCTCCATCCGTGTTACTGTTACTGCTCTCCTTGTTCTACTTGTTGTTCTGTTAAACAGTTTTTGTCCCAACCCATAAGTTTTGCCTCTTTTCTTCCTGGATTCCACTTTTGAAAAAAAGAAGAGTTTGGTTTTTTTAATGACACCAGAAACCACTTAATGTGCCAGCAAGTGTGAGTCCTTCAGGACCACAGTCCCTAGATTCCTCTGGTACAAACATCTGGTACATGTTCAAGAAGAGAGCTCTATGGTAGAAGTGACTACATTGCAACAGGCTTCTCCCACTTATACTCAAAGCTGGTTTGGTCCAATATATCCAATGCCACAGCACGGAGCAATGTCTGCTTGGGAAAACTGGGCAGTTGTTGGCTGAAGAAAAGAAAAATATCTTTCAGATATTTGATAATTCAAAAAACATGGTTCTTAAATGAGCTTTTTTCCAAGCACATTAGTGCTACAGACATTAATAATCATAGAACTCAAATAAGAAAAAAATCAGCTGGAAAAGAGTTGAAAAGGAAACCTATTAAAATTTAAAAAAAAAAAAACAATTTCCCCAAAATAGCTGCAGTTTCATTTCCAATACTTTTTGCTCTAACCAAAACTTTCAGTGACCTAATATTCAGCTGTACAGAATAAAAATGGGCCATTTTGTTCCTCTTGCATTGTTCCTAACAGCAGGATCCATTCTTCCTTCTCCTGATTGAATGCTTCCCAGAGTGTCTAGACATGTCGCCACCACTGAGGAGCCAAGAGATACCAGAGCTCATCCGAGGACCTGTAAAGGCCAGCTGTCCCCCTCCAGAGCCTGAGACTTGGGGGAAATTCCAGCTTATGAGCAATGGAGTTCCTAAAAATAAGCTTCTGTGTTGTTAATTTTTAGGTTGCACTGGGGTCATATTTTCCACCCTGTCTTTTGCAGCAGTATGAAGCCGAGATTTCTGCAGACGCACAGGGCTTTGAGCAGAGCACCAAATGATGCTGGCAGCACCCAATTCTCCACTCCTGGTGACCACATAGCAGAAGTTTGCAGGACAAACTGGTTCATATCTCCCCAGCTGCTCACCGCCCCTCCAGCTCATGATAGCTATCCCAGCCTGGGATAGCTTTGTCTGTCTTCCAGGGAGGCTCCAAGTGCACATACCTGGTCTCATAATCCAGATGTTTCTAACATTTACCCTATGTGAGATGTTTCTCTCCAGTTTCTACCACTTTGTCCTACTTCTACTTCCACCTCGCAGGATTCAGTAGCAGCCACTCCTCTGAGAGAGACATGGTGTGGCAATTCCTGGTCTCATGCTGCCTCCGGTCAGGACATACTGGTGGTACAGTTTTGGTCTTCACGCCAAATGAGTGTTAGCACATCCACTCCACAGCTCATAGCTCATCTCCAGTCACGCCCTTGGATCCTAGCAATCCTGTGTGCTAGGGGCAGGAACTGTCTTGCCAACAATTCAGAAAACACTTAAGACAATAGGAGTGCTACCCAAATAATAAATAGCATTGCTAATAATATCACTTATCCTTGCATCCCCCTGCAAGACACTCAAATTCACTAGGAATTGGCCACAGCCTGTAATCAGTCAGTCAGTTACAATCTATTTCAGTCCTGTGCAGAGGAATCTGGCTGGGTTTCCTGGGCTTGGATTGCTAACATGACTCATTCCCAGCTGATCATTTAGTGGCTTCAGCCAGGTGCTCCTGGGACTTGGTGTCCTCAGGTCTGCTGCTTTCCATAAGGAATTGATGCTTCGGGGCCAGGAGGCAGAAATGAACGGGTGGTAAAGAGCACACCTAGTGGGGCTGTCCTCTGTCTAGAAATAAGCCTGAGATTCTGGAGGTAAGGATAGGTAAGAGGGGAATAAAAGTGTCCAAGCTGGGTTTCTGTGGGGCTGAGGGAAAGGTGGAGTCACAGAAGCCTTGGGGAGACTTTTTTGGACATATCTTCAAGAGCTGGAGAAAGGATGAGAAAAGGAGGAATGATGTCTATGGCAGGGTCTAGATGATGAGATTGGTTGTAGCTGAGTTTCAGGGTGCAGTGTGGGAAGGCACAGTGAGGTCCCAGACCTGCTCCCTTCCCCAGTCAGCATGGGACCATAACGTGGCAATGAACAATTGGTTACAAACAGCGGTGTCTTGGATTGAGTGAAGGGCAAATAGAATACACAGATTGAGCCTCCTTACATAAACCACTTTCTTGATCTTTCTTGAGCTGGAAGATGCTCAGGCCCATTGAGGGACAGAGCTGAGCATCAGCCCTGGCAGCCCACACAGCCCTGGTCCGCAACACTCAGCATGATGCCTTGTGCAGACTTAGGGTGGGGAGAGGGTGGGCAAAGCCCTGACAGTGAGAGCAAGGCCCTGCACCAATGTCCATGAGGCACACGCACATAAGTTTTTTGCCTGCCAGAGGCAGGATGTTATTTGGGCCTGTTTCCAGCACAGAGATGCTGCAAGTGCTGGCTCCCGCTGAGCTGTGATCATTTGGGCTTGGAAGAGTTGACCTGTGAGCAGAGAGAAAATACAGGAGGACAGATTATGTGAAGGGATATGAGCAGCTCCAGCTCATGGCTCCAGCCCAGGACCCTCCTTTTTGGGGAAGTGTGGGAGTGAGGAGGGATATTCTCTGCACACCACAATGGGATCCCTGCCTCACCAATATTTGAGCAAGCTGCACTTTCTGATGCAGCCTGGAGCAGAGGGCTTTGAAATGCAGTCCAGCAGGGACTTCAGCCCCACACCAGGCTCCAGCAATATCACAAAGCCAGGTACTCAGGCATGTTTTCCAAGCCCCGTGGTAATCCCCATCTCATGGAGGGCCATATGGCTTTTTCACGTATCAGCAGATTTTTCCAACAGCTTCACTCTTGGCTATGGGAGACAAGTCCTGGACAGTCCTTTCACCTGTAGCTATCTCATCAGTGTTGGGGAAGAGAGGGCCCACAGCTCCTGTTGCACAGAAGATGGAAAATGGGGAAACCTTCCCTGGCACCTCTCAAAACTTAGCTCCTCTGATGTTTTGCGCACAAAATAAATACTGCTGGTTACAAATGCCAGCTAGCCAAGAAGGGGAGGGGACTGGAGGACAAACATCATCCAAAAAGACGGTGCTTGTGTTGGTCTGTAAAAGGTGAAGGTGAAAAGAACCTGAAGTGAACTGAGATCCTAGTGCAGAGCTCTGGGCAGGGAGAGAAAGGAAATGTGGTCCTAATTACTTGATAACTATCCCACATTTCACAAGTCATTTTAATAGCCCAAATGGATAGCTTTCAAACTCAGAGCTAATGTTGGAGTGATAGGGATAGAGTTGTCTCACAGAGGACATACGGTGCCAGAAAACCCACTTTGAGAAGAAAATTATTATCTAAAATGACATTAATACATCCTGTTATTCCCTCGCACCATATCATGTGCAGGGAAGGGACCATGCTGTTAAAATGTCAGCATTCAGGCAGTGTCTCAGTGCAGAGCAAGCACAGTAGCTGATGCTGAGTGGTTAGTCTGGCAGCTCTTATGACTGGTGCTGAAACAACCTCCTTTGTCCTGCGCAAATCCTGACTCTTCACAGGCAGTATTGATGAGTTATATCCTTCATTGACAGGAATAACCCAGAACCATCTACCTACACTGTGCTTCCAGGTGAACTGGAGCAGAAATGGGTGATACTGGATGTCTCTCGAGCCACCAGAAGTGGTGTAGAAGTTTGGTCCAGGATTCCTCTTCTTCACTGTAAGACCTTTGTATCTGGCTACACTGCTTCGCAGATGATGGCAACTTTCTTAGGCACTGCATCACTATAGCTTGTGAACACCTTACAACAATTGGAAACAAGCTCAATAATCAATGGTTACTGAAGCACACTGAGTGCCTTTAAAAATGTAGTAGTTTTCCTCTCCCTTTCTCTTATATTTCATTGGATTTTAAGTTGGAAGGTGAGAAACCGGGTAGATGTACTCCTGTCTTTCCCTACCAAATGAGTGTCTCTGCTCTGATCTTGTGGTTTGGCTGCTAAGGAAATAAATCAAAAAAGGGAAAGGAAATACCAGCTTTAGGTTTTCCTCTGCTAATTACAGGGAGAAAAAAGTCCCCAGTGCTAGAGTCTGGGAAAGAAATTAAAAGTGTGACAATCTTTATTGCTCAGATACCTGGCCTGCTCTGCAGAAAAACTTGAGTTTTTTCAAGCAGGACCCTGAACTATTTGCTCCTCTCATTGCCTTAGTTTCTCATGAGCAAATTCATCCCTGGTGTTACTCTGCTGACAATGGTAGGGTTGCAACAAAGAAGGATTTGGCCTCCCGAAGGCTCCAGGCCAGATGTTGCTCTTTCAGTGCAATAACTGGAAGAACAAGCCTCGTTACCAGTTGGAAGGTTGTTTGATAAAATTGATGGTTTTGTTCTGTACTCTAATGTGAGTATCTAACATACTGTCAGTGCAGATGACCCCATATTCCCCCTCCATACTCCCCACTTCTGCTTTTCTACTGTATCTCCTCATCCTGTGTTAGCTTGTATTTCCTGTTGTTATTTGTACTAAAGTCATGCAGCAATATGAGGGTGAATGACTTCATGGATGTAAGGACTGAGCTTTTCTAACACACTTGCCTTGGTAGTACAAACCAGCATGTGCTGAATACATTTCCTTTCCCAAGCAGTAGTCTTGCATGCATCAGTTTTAAAGGTTTGTGTTTCACTTTCAAGCCGATGTGGAAGAAGATGCACCAATTCTTTTTATTTTCTTTATTTTCCTCATAAATGGGAGCTGATATTTTCAGTCTCAACCTGCCTGAACGCAGAGAACATTATACCAGTGCATGTGTTGCTGCTGCTGCTGATGCACAGCATTGCTGCTGCATACTGTGTCTTGGCTGCGCTTGTTTCCAGCCACTGCTCACTGTATGATTATCAACGATAAATTTTAAATGTGTTGGGATACAGTTAACAGAGAGTTCGCCTGGGCCCTGCTGAGGGAGCTTGTTTTTTCAGTTGGGTCTCTTTGTCAGTTCCTGAGATCTGACTGTCAACACCCAGTAGAAGGATGGTGGTAGCTCTTGGCTAGGGAGTTATATCTTAATTTGGGAGTGGAAATTTCAGCTCACAGCATTACCCCGGGCTATATTATCTTCTCAAGTACATGGGTAATGCAGTTTGTATTAAAAGACAGTCCATCCTGCACTGTAATCATATCAATTATGCCCTACTGCTGTGTTGAAGTGCTAGCCCTGTTCCCAAAACCAGCAGCTTTTCCACTCAGGGCAGAAACTCATACTGCAACTGATAAGAAACACCACATATCTAAAACATCTCAGTTCAGTCCTCTCATGCTTCCCAGGGAGCCCCTGTCCCATGGTGAAGAAGAAATGTCTCTCACAGTCCGAATAGCCTACCAGAGCTTCAAGCCAAGTCTATCTCTCTTGCTCATGAGTTTCATCAAGGAATCATAAGAATGAAATAAAAAGCTCAGAAAGCTCTCTTGGTGGCCAAATATAGACTCCCAAGTTGAGGGCTATAAAATTGTTTATTACTTGCCAGATGTACTGACAAAATGCATGATCATTTTCAAACAAATTTCCTTCTGGACTCTGGATAGGAGAGGGATCACTTCTGGGGAGAAATATTAGTTCAAAGACATCCAAGTGAAACCAAATGGATCCTTGAAAAGTTTGGAGCTGAAGTCTCATGGATAAGTTTGAACTGGATTTCTCTGCACAAGATTATGTTTGGTTTTGAAAATCTTCTCTCAAATTCTAGACCAAGAGAAGGAAAGCTCTGGGATTCATTTGCCATAGACTTCTTGCAGAACTACTGAGCATCTTGACATGCAGCAAACCAGATGTTTCCTGCAGAACTCATGTAAATGCAGAATATGCAAGCCAAATTGAATTGAGATGTTCTCCAAAAGTCCAGCCATGATGGCAAATGTACCACAAGATGCAGCTTAACAGGGTGTTTAACTTGCAGGCTGATGAAGGACGTCTTAACCGTCCAGTGTGGCTCTTTGCTGAGAGTTCGTAAATGCTAATCTGTGAAAAAGTCTA
The DNA here is from genome assembly GCA_013398155.1 of Pedionomus torquatus. NCBI lineage: Eukaryota > Metazoa > Chordata > Aves > Charadriiformes > Pedionomidae > Pedionomus > Pedionomus torquatus. The sequence goes on along the minus strand of VZRU01006932.1, from coordinate 202,954 downwards.
AAGATTAACTTCAGATTCATGGTATTATAGGAGGAAGTGATCACTGGTTCTCAAAGAATAATGACCAAGAAACAGCCTTCTTGCCTGTTTTGTGAGAAATGCTGATATTCTTGAGAATAAAAAAAGTAAACAAAGAAAAAAAAATATGTGGAATCCAAGTCAAATTAAATCAAAATTTGACCAAAAACACTAGTATAAATCAACGGGGAGGAGGTGGGGGAAGAAGTCTGTTTCAGATTAATTACAATGCTGCATTTAATTTATTTTTAGGATCCTCCATCCCTGGTAAAAATACAATTATCTTACATTCTAAAGAGAACTGGAATAATTCTTTTTAAAATTGGAACTGCCCAGCAACTTGGAAACATTAAACGACAGGTTTCCAGAACCTCATTTTACAAACCTTTTATGAAAAACAGTTTCATCTACAGAAAATTAGTTAAGAACAAGCAAACACTTGTTTGCAAGCAAACACACCAACATTTCTTTGATACTCAATACATAACTTGTTGTCCTGCTAATCCAACATGAAACCCCTGCTCCATCAGCTGTTTACTGACCTCCAATGGGCAATGGTCTTGTAGGTGTTGGAGAAGATGTTCTGCTTTGCACTGCTCAAATCAATTCCCACAGATAACTTGCAATGCTACATGCCTAATTCAAACATATCCAGGAATTTTGTCATCCAATTCCAGATCTGCTTTGCTCCTTTGATCTTGTTCAGAGTGGTGTGATGGCTCTGCCACCCATTTCCATTTCTGACTTCTGGTGGAAAGCAGCAGACCTGGGACTCTTTAACCCCCTTTTGAGACCAGTTCTTCACCGTAAAATTCTGTCTGCTGTGTCTTTCATCATATTTCCTTTTTTGTTATTTACCTAATTTAGGTGCATTTCCCACCAAAGGGTCTGACCTGGCAGATAGATTGATGGTTTAGAAGAACTAAGCTTTTTTAAAGCATATGTGTCCTTGATCTTTCTGCCATCTCCCTGTTGGCCACAAGCATCTGGTTCAGCCTGTGTCGGATGGCACCAATATCAGAGCAGGGCAGACTGACAGCAGCCACCAACATAACCATATGTTCAAAGTTTGATGGTTTAAATTTTTAATAGTAATCTCTCTCTTTTCACCCCCTTCAATAAAAACAATTCTGGAAACACGAATCAATTATTCCCAGATTTCAATCTGGGAATTGGCACCACTCCATGTGCAGCTGCAAGCACAGCATTTAACCTCTTCAGTATTTGAGTGTAAATGCCTGCAGTGAGGGAAACAGTGCTTTTTATGTTTTGCATTTCAGCTACATATGTGACCAGCCCCAAGATCAGGAAGGACAGTGCTCTCATCTCTGAGGGCATCCTGCTCTGAGACTGTGCTTAGGCTCATCTCTCTGCAATGGGCTGAACCAAAACTCCAGGGCACAATACGCTGAAGACTTCAGTAAAGCTCAATACTGTACCCAAACCTTTCAACTTTATTATTTTTTCTTCTTATTCCAGTCTGGTGGGATTGAATGGGAAATGGTTTTGTTGCCCCTCAGAGTAAAAAATGTTTCCTGAGAGTGAAAAAATGTGGTTATTCCACCTGACGATCAAAGTTTCACACTTTCTTGACAGCCACAAAGAAAAATGAGCAGTCTGAAGGGCCAAGCTGTCAGAACAACCATGGGGAAGCTGAGACCTGAACCTCTGCTACCCTCCACACAGGGACCTCAGCCAGGATCCATGTGATCTGGTAGGTCCTCAAATGGCCAAAGATCTTCTGGGAAAGGTGCCTTTGGTGCTGGCTCAAATTTGTGTGATTCCTATCAAAGTGAGGTGCTGAAGACATTTCTTCTGTTGGTCCAAGGGTGAAGATGTTCCACATACTCCTTCCCCACTCAAATGCAGGTTCCCACACTTGGGCACCACAGGGAACCACGGGTTGTGGGTTTTCTTTTTCTGTTCAGATAATAAATAATTGCCATCTCCAGCATACAAATCTCCATCTTGGCAGGCAAAGGCAAAAATGTGGTCTTTTTGTCAGGTGGTGGAAATCAGCAGAGTACTACCTGAAAATGAAGTGCTGATGTTTTAGGGAGAGCAGTTCCTCATCAGAGACAGGTCACAGGAGGAGCTGGTCAAGCACCTGTTTTTCTGAGCTCCATCACTGCAGTTTAATACAGTGCTATGCAAGGGCTATGCCAGCTAGCTTTGGGCAAGCCAAGATGTCTCAACAGCTGGTTGCAGAGGTTGGTGGAGAGAAAAGAGTGTGTCCTGGAAGCAACATGGTTCCAGAAGAGCCATGACTGGTGTGAGATTTTGGCTATGCCTCTCCTACTTCTTGTTGGGGAAGATGCATGTGCTGCATGGCTGGATGTCTACCTGGTTCCGCTGATGCAGAGCAGGGAATGGATTTTCTTCTCTTGCCTGTCTCTAGTAGATTAAGCAAGCATCCTCTTCTGGCCTTAAAGCCTACTATTTGGAAAGGAGAGGCAAAATCTCTGACCCATCTTACTGGAGGCCTGGCTTCTTTCAGTAAACCATTTTGAGCATTGACATGGTTTTCTAGCACCAACCAGTTCTATGAAGCAGGACAGAGCTGCAGAGGCTCTATGACTGACTATGGGACATGGAGCAAGACGGGTCTGAGGATGTAGACAGGGACATGAAGTGGACTCAGAAGATGAATTTAGGCAGATTTGAGCTGATTGTATTAAAAGTCTTGGGGGCTTACAAATTGATAGATTTAATATCTGTCGGAGGCAATGAGAGTTCAGTGGCCAGCTCTATGGTTGTACAAATGCAATGGCTGTGCCCGAAATTTTGCCAGGAATAGGCTTGATACCCTCCAGCTGCGAGTGAGATGGACGTCAAGATCCCTTAATGCATTGCTGACCCTTTGGCATGTGCTTATCCCTCATGCTGATACCTGACAGCAAGCTGTCTGTGAGGCTGAACCCTCAGAAGCCTCCACAAGATTGTCATGTTAGAATAAACAGCACTCACCCAAATATATGAAGTGCTAATGACTCTTGTTGGCTTTACTGGAGGGAATAATGCTGTCTCAGCAGTAAATCAGCTTCCTCTTCATTAAAGCTGTCACCTTGGGAATGCTGACTTTGAAAATAATGCTGTCACCTTCTCCAACTACCTGCCAGGCTCTGAACACCAGAGGGCTTTTCATAAAGGCATTTTACATCCCTGAGTCCTTTGCTTTTGTAGAAGTATGAGTATGAAGCAGACATATAATGGAAGCAAGGGCAAATTACTCCTTGATTTCTTTATTTTTTTTTAATTATTATTTTTAGATTCGTCCCAGGTTGCTAGGTTGATTGATTAATTGCTGGTGGAATGGAAAAAAAAAAAAAGAAAGAAGGAATAACTTGCAAATTTGAGAAGACACCAGAGGATTGGGGATTGAAGGGAGGAAAGATGATCCACATTGCAAAGCCAATGAGGGGAATTTGCCCTGTGAGTAATTATTTTAATTTTTTATTAATGGTAGATGGTGGAGTTGTAAGAGTCTGAGGAAAGAACAGGGAAAATCATATTCACAGCCAAGTCAACAAGGGACCAGAGTGACCTATGAGGAAGAAACAAATGAAAACTGAAAGTTTCAGCTGGAAGGAGGGGAAAGAGGGATGTCTAAAGAAAAGATGGGATGAAAAACAGGGGATTAGAAAAAACAGCAAATGATAAATTATAAGTGATGTCTTGGAAAGCTCGGAAGCTCACAAACCTGGTTGCAGAAAGAAAAAGATCAGCAGGTAGCAGGTGTTATGGATCAATGTATATATGTTTGTGTGCCTTTGTCACAATTTAACCCAAGCTAACAACGAGAACCAAGTAGCAGCTCGCTCACCCAGAGAAGGGTGAGGGGAAAGGGGAAAAAAAGGATGGGGAAGGGAGGGAAAAAACCCTCATGGCTTGAGATAAAGACAATTTAATAGAAACAATAACAGAAAAGGAAAAATAACAATATTAACAATGATAATAATGACACAGGTCACTTTCACCATCTGGTGAATTGGCACCCTTCTGAGCAGTGATCATGGATTGCCATCCCCCTGGCTAATCCTCATTTATATAATATCATTTATATTCTTAGCATGATGTCTGTGGTATGGAATATTTCACTGACTATTCCATCGCTCTGTCTATCCTCCTATGGGAAGCTGAAAAAAATCCCTTCAACAGTGTATATATCAGTTAGCAACAACTAAAACCAGTAGGCATTATTGACTTCCTTTATCACTGGAACAAGCTTCCCAGAGAGATCGTGGAGCCTGGAGATACTCAAAACCTGCCTGGATTTGCTCCTGTCCAACCTGCTCTAGGTGAACCTGCTTTGGCAGGAGTGTTGGACTAGATGATCTCCAAAGGTCACTTCCAACCCCTACCATTCTATGATTCTGTGATTCACAGCAACCACTGGAAAGAAAATTAACTTTCCCAGCTGAAATGAGGGTAGCCCTCGCTCCCACTCAGCCAACATAGTTAGGAAGCGGTTCTTAGGAGAAAGACCAGTTCATGGCACATATTTAATCCTGAAGTCTGCAGCCGAAGTCTACAAACTCCTTGAAAAGAATGGAAAAATAATGAGGTTGAAGTCACCAAGGTTTTGATAATTAGCCTCACTCTCCTGATATTTACCCAAAAAATTTTATGCTAATTTGGCCTTTCTTAGAAATAACTTATCCAGATGGAGGTGAACACGCTGTGCAATGATGGTAACCTGACCTGGTGACACAAAGAGAGTCAATCCAAAGGATACAGTTGTGTGAAAGGGAGGCTTTCCTTCTCCAGTGCTCATCGGGCAGAAATCAATTGATGTTACTATTGCCAGAAGGTTGGAGGAGTTGTTGTGTGGCTAACTCTTGATGCAAGGGTAGTCTGGAATGGCAGAGATGAGGACAGCACCCTCCTGTTGTACCAGCCCATCAGCAGAGACTGGGCAAGGCTTGGCCCTCAGGGCAGAGGTTGTGCCCGATGGCTTTGTGTGGAGGGGAGTTCCATGTATCAGTGGCACCTTTGATGCACAACCTGTTAGAAACCTGAAGTGACCAAAGGGAAACAGGCAACACATGAGCAAGTCTAGACCTCCAGGCCCTTATTTCAGCTATGCTCAGGCTAGGGACCACTGCCCTGGAAGTCCTCTCCAGAATGGGGAGAGCTTGCACACTTTGGGCAAAGTAGTCCCTGAGGAAAATGACACTGGCTATTTTAGTTCTTGCAAAAGAATATGTGGCATGAATACGCCATTGTGAATCCCTGTAAAAGGTGTAGAATTTCTTAAAACCAGAGTCAACAAACACACACAAGTCTTGATGGAAATGCATCCCAGTCAGACAGGTCTGGATCCCATAACTATAAAGGTGTTTTATTTCCTGGAATTCTGACATCAAAGGATGGATTTTCAAGACAAATAGCTGCTATTTTCATTTCTCTGGAGAAATCATATGATGTGATTGACAATTAAGATCAGAAAAAGATTTGATGGGCAAAAGATCAGGAAATAAATCTCCCCATACCACCAAATCCAGGGCTGTTGCTGAAAGTTATTCATCCACGCTCAGCGCTATGAGGATCACAGGAATCTGGGACCTAATTTAGGGATATTTTTTTAGTAACATTAAGGCAGGATTGAGGAAATTTGGCTTAGTTTTACCTGCTACAAAGATCCAAAAGTGTGTATGAAGGTACAGATATTGAGATAGATTCCCTGAAGATGGCACAGTGGAAACATGGGCTTGCAGTATCCTTTCCTGGACATTTTAACCCTTTGGTGCCAAAAGCTTTTCCCACACAGTGACCAAACATCACCACCTTCCTTCATCCAGACTTTGCAGTGCATGGAAGAGTTACAATACTTGAAAAAATAGTACTATTTCAGACTGCATTGGTAAGTGGCAGTGACAAACTTGCTAGGGCATGTGACTGCTAGCTGTGATCTGCTCATGAATGGCAGGAGGGAGGGAGAGAGGATGATACTAGACACAGCCACCCCAAAAAAATCAGTAGGGTTAACAAGCCTATATTTCTACAGCTGAGTCTTGTCTCCACTGGTCTCTAACTGTTGCGGAGCTAGGGCTTTATTTGACATTGACTGACCATTTTACTCTGAAGAAAGAACATTTTACTTCTTGAGATCATTATATTTGTATGTCACAACCACATAGTCTAGACTTCTCTGGTAACAGGCAAAGGCATATGGTTTTATTTCTCTGGTAAGGCTAATGTTGTACAGGAGGCAAAGTTATGATTCTGTGTTTGTTTTCTCCCAAAGGAACTCAGAGATGGTGCTGAGCCCTGAAGTGTGGCGTAAGCTCAAACCAAAATTTGGTTTAGGTCCTCTGTCCTAGTTCGGTCCTGTTTCTAAGGGTCTTTGAGAAACAACCTCAAAACATGACTTAGGGTTGAAAAAGAGGCACTGGGATGGAGAAGGTGTGACTGACCATGATGTTTCTGCTGGCTGTTCTTATTCAGGCTTTAACTAGGGAAGGGAAAGTGACCTTCTCTGTCACATGACCAAGTAGCTCGGGAACCCATGTGGAAATTCAGCTGTGCATCGGATCAGAGGGGGAGTGCTGAGAGGTCTTTGTTCCCACCTGAATCAACTGTCCCTCCAAATCAAGCTGTTGGGCTGTTGTTGGTGTCCCTGCCAAGAAAAATGAGTTCTCCCCATGTACCACCACCTGCTATTTTACTTGGATCTCTTCTGTGGCCCTTTGGGTTGTCCAGATCCTATAGTGACATGGGGATGCTAACATTGTTCTACAGCCCAGCAATGCTCTCAGTTATATACACTACAGTAACAGGAATTATAGAAATACAAGAAAGGCTTGGCTTCCCTTCCTGTATACTGTTCACGATCAGGACAAAATTCAATAAAACTACTTTCAGGTGTGTCCTGGTTTGAGGTAAAACGAACCAATTTTCTGTTTTACAGTTTTACTTTCTTAGCTAGGCCTCTTCTAACTAGCTAAACTCTGAAATTAACAGCACATTGTTCAGAGCTGTTCTGTCTCACAGTGATAAGACCTGGTTATACCAAGGGATGGTCTGCAGAGAGGCCCTTGTTTAGACTTATTGCTGGAAGAACCAAGGTCAGATAATTTTCAGCATTTGCCATTGGAGGGTCCCACCTTCAAGAAGGGGCGGACAGGACAGGTGACCCAGAACGGACCAACAGGGGTATTCCATCCCATCAGCATCATGCCCCGTATAAAAACTGAAGGATCAACAGGTCAACTCCNCCTAAATTTCCTTTTTATTATATTACTTATATTTTCATTAAAGTAGTTTAGTTTGTTCTAAACTCTTGAATCTCTTTAACTCCTTCCTCTCCTCTCTGACCAAAAGCGGGGAGGGGGGGAACATCTGTCAATCAGGTTTTGGTAAATTTGGCTGAAACCACGACAAGGTGGAAGACTACCACCCTCAGAATAAGCAGATGACTTTCTCTTTTCTAATTTTTTGTTTTGGTTTGGTTTGGGTTTTGGTTTTTTTTTTTTTCAAAACCTGTCCAAAGACAGCATCATTATTTTCCATTTGTTTCAACCTGAATCCAGGAAAGCACCTTAAGCACTTGCTTAACTTCTGGTATGTGAATAATCCTGCTCTTCTTTGGCAAAGCACTTAAGCACATGCTTAATTTTAAATTTGTTCTTGAGCACAGTGAAATGTAAGCTGGTGTTTGAGTGCTCTCCTGGATGGGAGCCAGGGAGCTCAGCACCTTAGAGGGCTCAGCTCCTCAAAGAAAGATGCCATGATTCAAGAAAGCTGTTAACTTTAAGTACTTGCTTAAGTTTCAGGTGTAATGTGGTATAAAGTCTTAACCTGTGAAGCTGTAAGTGAGCAAACTGGACAAATGCCAACCAGAACTGGAACTGAAGAAAAGTTCCCCCATTGTTTTTCACCAGCACTTCTCTTTCTCTCTTTTTGCTAGTATTTTTCTTCTTTGGAAATATTAGCAGCTCTCTGTGTGATTTTAAAGTAGCCAAAATTTATTCAAAAAACCAAAGCTGGTCAAGATCCTGAAAGTCCCAATTTTTCTACCCTCTCAAAGGACAATAACCTCTTTTGTGACTTTGTTATGAAGTTAACATGTATGTATGTTGCAGAAAATTGATTGTAAATGTTTTAAAATGAGTAATGAATGTGTACGTGCCTATATATATATATGTGTGTGTGTACACATATATATTCCTCTTCTCATAAATCCCAGACACTTGCTTAATAAGGGATGAAACTTTGCAAGGTAGAAAGTACATAAATAAATGCCTCTGCTCTTAAGGCTTCCCAACCATCCCAGCATAAACATCCCAATGTGAAAGCTTGTCCTCTTGATGATTTTCAAGCTCCGGTTGTTTGTGAAGCATCAAACAAGTCTCTGGCTAAGATCTGAACATTGCCCATCTGAGAACACATGTCAGTAAAATTTTATGGGGGGGGAAATTCCACATTTTAAGAAAAAAAAAAAAAAAAAAAAAAAAAGGAGCAGAGGTTTGAGTCTGGTTCTCTTTAGAAAATGGCAGCTGCTTGAAAGCTGCCTCCAAGTTCAAAAAGTTAGAAGCTGGTATTACAAGCTCAAACCTGGTGTTAACAGAAATGAAGGAATGGATATCACAACCACGTATGTGATATTGATGCAAGAGTTGATGGCAAGTCAGAGTGAAAGTGCTCTTGTGTAGATGTAACATACTTGTAAATTACATTTAGGGTCCTCTTCAGTCTTTCATCCACAAATGATAGATGCCTGCCATGCCCACTGTGAACCCACTGGCTTTCTCCAGGCCAAGCAGTAGACCTGAAGCACTGGTGAAGACGGTGATACAGGAAGAGGGTTGATATCTCTTGCATAATGGACACATGGACATCAAGATAATTTGGTGTGAACTTTAAACAGAAATCAGAGTATTTTTTTTTCCAAAACAAATCAAACTCCATGAATTAAGGTGAAACAAAAGTTCTGGTTTAATTCTTTCAGTTCTATTTTGGATATCTTCCCATGTCAAGCCACTTTTAAAAAGAAAAATAATACAGATGAATTAATATTAACAATGAATAAAAAGTTTGAAAATTTTCCAAGTGAAACCTTTTTTGGTTTTAATATGTCAAAGTATAGCCTTTTGACACCTAATAAATTTAAACATATATATTTCTCCTTAAAACCCATGGTCTTGCCATGCCTTAATTCAGCATATCATTCTGCCCTCCCCAAAATGCTTTTGTTGATGGTAATAACTGTTCTGGCAATTCTGTTCCTATGGCACAGGCAGTGACGGGAGAGAAGATTTCTCATAGATTGTCATAGATTGTCCCAGAGATGTGACCCATTGTAGGACGCGGCCACCCTAATGGCATGTCCTTCTGTGAGAACGTCCACTCTTCTTGTAGATACGTGGAATTGGTCCACAGCACCAGTAGCAAACATCTGCCAACTTGTTGATTCAGGTTTGGATCTTCAGCTCAAATCTTCCTGAACATTCAGTTTCCCAGGGAAGAGGGAGTTCTGTACATATGGTTGCTCTTAACCCCTCTTTTCATAGGAATGTGTCAAGGGTTAATAGGTTTGCAAAACAGCCAAGGGAAATGGGAGAGCCAGCAAGCCCAGGTCTTCGCTGGTGTCTGTCATTGCAGGGTCTGTCTTTCAAAGCCTATATAAATAAAGTGCCTAGTAAACTCAGCAATTTTGTCATCATAAAGGCTGGCAGCCTTTCCTGGCAATAAAATAAACTCTAATAATTTCTTCAAATAAAGCACAAATAGCAGCAATGTGTTCACAGGAGGCTCTGGCTGCTTTTGCTTCTGCCCAAGCCCCTCCAGCCACCCCAGCATGTGCGTGCCATGCCAGCTCATGATGGATGGAGAAATGCAGGGGCACTCCGCTGCTAGATGCCTAAAAGGAAACAGACCCCGTGTCTGCAACATAAATCAGGAATGAGCAAGGAGCTCAAATGAAATAAGAAACCACTCTGATCCTGCCGTGTGGCTCAGCCAGATCAAAAATATTCCTGCCCCATCCACAGATCCTGAGGATGCTTTCCTTCCCTTTTTCATGCACACCTATGTCCTTAGCAGCTCTCTTTTCCTGAAAAAAAAAAAAATGAAAAAAAAAAAACAAAAAAAAAAAAAAAAAAAAAAAAAGCTCTGATAATCTCTGAAGAAGCCTGGTCTTGCCATTTGCCCTCTGTGGTGTGGCTGATTGAAAACCAAGCTTTGCAAAGAATGTGTGCATTAGACAACCACTGCTCTAACAAAAGAAAACACTGAGTCAAAAATTTATGCCTATCAGGGATGTTATATCCCTTTTCCTGTAGAAAACCAACCAGAAATCAGCAAACAGATCAGAAAATCAGAAATCAGCAAACACAAGCAGAAAAGTGCAAAAATGGAAAAAGAAAGAAAAGCATATCAGTTCTTCCTGCCACTTGAGCACACAAATGCCCTTCTCGTTTGAGGCTTGCTCAGCAAGATATATCAGAGAGCAAAAAAGGGAGGTGGAAATGGCAAAAGAAGCTGAACTTTTTTATAATGTTTATCTGGCATGTTGTTTGTTTGTCTGTTTAAATATTAGGAAAAAAATGGTGGGTTTATGTGCAGAGCTGTGGACATCAGCGGATCACATCCCATTCTCACACATATTGTCTCTGTCCCCAGGAATGTGCATGATCCCTGTTAAATAATAACCCTTCTTTCTGCATATCAAATGTTTAGCTGACTAGCTGCTCAGGGTGCAGTCCTGCCACAGGCTTGTGCTATATCTCCCTGGACTCCCAGCTCAGCTCTATCTACACTGCAGCATAAATGGCAGCAGCAAGACTCAAATGTACTCAACAGGCATCACGGCGGGGGGTGGGCAAGTGACGCCAAGAGTGCATCAAGAGCACTGTGCAGTTGTGCATCCATTTAAAAAACAAGCACAATATGATCCAATTTTAGTAATCTGTAAAATAGAGCTGCTGGCTTATGTCCTAGCATGGCGTCAGCCTCTCCAGATGAGGAAAGTATGTCACTTGGGCTGGGTCTCCAGCACAGTCCATCTCCCTCTGCCTTAGATCTAGGCAACAGAAGTTTTGCCAAGTGTTTTGTGTTCAGTGGAGGGGGGGGGGTTGCAATCAAAATAGCCAGCTCTGGAAACTTCAGAGCATTTTGTAAAAGTTTGCAGAAGTTTCACTGAGCAGCTCAGTTAGGAAGTGTTCTTTAAAAGTCTGAGGATGTGTATTTCTTCCAACATATATTCTGAAATAAAGCATTGTGTCTTTTCTATACAAAATTACCTTTGCTTTTTGAATGTCCTTATTTTGTTTTGCTTAAATTTTTGAATGCAATTTTCACTTGCTCAAAACTGCAAGGCAGTGTTTTTCTTTTAATCTTAAGCAAAATAGTTGACTCTACCTGCAATTGTCATCATTTTGGTTTGGCTTGATGATTAAAAAAATCCAACAAAACTGATATGACTTGAATTCGTTGCTTTTTTATTTGATAATGAATCAGAAACCATTAATTTGGACAGCTGGCTTCTCCCAGTTCACTCTTAGCAACTTGCAGGACATGGCTGGCATGGGAAAGTAGATGAGAACATCTGCTGAACACTTCTATTGCTTCCAAAAAAAGGGAGCAAATTCCCTGGAAAAGTTTCTGGCCTGGATGATGCTTAGAGAATTAAGAGGAGAGGTGGATTCATCTTAAACTTACCAAAATCTGCATCTCACTGAAAAACATGGTCTTTTTGGAAATGTATTAAAATGGGGTTTCGAGGGCCACAAAAAAACTTTGCAATGAACTAGAAATATGCACAGACTACATACACTCCCTAAGATTTTCATTTGCATTAAAAAAATAAAATAGAAAACACCAAACTTTTTTCATTTCGGTAATGAAAACTGAGTGTCTTCAGGTTGATTTTCAACTTTAAGCCAGGTTGCAGCTACTCAGGTTGTAGTTTTATTTTGAGTATTATTGTATCATGGATTAAAATCACTTAAATTTAAAAAAGCAAAAACAAAAACAAACAAAAAAAACCCCAACACTAAAAAAAAACAAAAACACTGACCCCTTTGATTTTAAATTAAACTTATTCTGGACAAGTCAAAACCTTCCATTCAGATCATTCTTATATTTTACAGTGCTGGTAACAACAAAGTTTCAAGAAAAAGCACTGACATAAAAAACAAAGAACATTTTCTTATCCTTAGGTATTCTGAGTAAATTTTCACTTTAATTAGGCTGCAATAAATTAACATTGAAAGAAGTAATGCAGAGAATGTGATTGACAAGAGATTCAAATCAAGACTTGTTTTTTATAGTCATGTCTCATGACACAGAGATCCAGAAGAACTGTTGGAAGCACTACCACTGACGCGAGTCAACCACATTTGTCCAGAAATTTGGAAATTTGTGCAGAGCCTAAGTTTGGACATGGAAACCACCATGGTGCCTAGCACAGTCCTGCATTCATAGTGGGAAATTGCCATCTCACGGAATAGCCGATCATCATTTACACAGGTCTTTTCTTCCCAATAGGTGGGTTTGAATGTGTGGATGTGGTGATGCAAATCATAGCTTTGGTGAATATTTTGGTATGTTTGAGAACAGCCTTTTTTTTT
>VZRU01006932.1:143182-184832 GCA_013398155.1 Pedionomus torquatus | reverse complement strand
GAGAAATTTTTTTCTAGGAAAACAAGCAAGCAAGCAGGCAAGCAAACTGGCAGAACTCCTGCCACAAGGAATGAATTTGCACACGCACTTTGATCCCTTTATGATTTTTTTTATTTGTGTTAGCCACATCCTCTTCACTGCACCACTCAGCAAAAGATGCTTTAAATTAGATGAGGCTTGGAAAATANCAGTTTCACATGAAGGCAGCTATCATCCAGTCTGCCCTCACCACTGAAAAAAAACAACACCAAAACAACAAACAAACAAACAAACAAACAAAAAAAAACCAAACCAAACCCCTTTGCATTCTTCTTTCTTCATTCCTGCCTAATCCAGACCCCAGTATTTGCACACTTACTTGTTTTTAGCTTCCTTTTCCCAAGTCTCTGGTTAGCATTGCCCAATTCTGTGATTTGCTAACATACACAATGGTTGATTAGCACGTGAATTCACATCCCCATAAAGAGATGGTTAATCACCATGCTAATGAAAGTGGCACAGAAAATATTCACCTTTCTACTTATAAGTGATGTTAGCATCTCTACTTCTGAAATTAGGGCCTTGTGGAGGACTTAGACATTGCTAGCTTGAGTAACAGCAAACCATATAACTTTATAAGAAGTTTTTAATCCCAGTAAAAAATAAGAGACCGTAAACCCACTTTTACCCTTCCTCCTTCACCTCTTGCCTGCTCCAAAGCAGGAGCTGCTTCTGGCCTCCAGATGTCAAACCCACAAGCTCTTCCCTTTTTGCTATTTTTGCCATACACTTTGATCTCTTGCAAAGGCTGCCTAGGGAAACGGGTGGAGGCACATGGGACCTGGGGGCAGTGGATGCTGCTATGCCTCACCTCCTCACTTCCCTTTGCCCTTCATAAACAGGACAGGGAAACCCACCCAAAAGGTGTGGTGAAAATAGGGAGAATGGTGTTCAGACGAGAAGGGTGGAAAGGCAGTAAGGATGCAAAGAGGGAAGGGTGACGGTGAGGAAGGGAGCTGCTGGGTGGGCATGGCTGAGCAGAAGCGGGGCTGGAGGGCACCTTCCTGTGGACTTGGAGCCAAGGTCTGTGTGGGAATGGGTCTTGAGGGTGCAGGGAGGAGTTTGGCCCTTACTGCACTTTGCTTTGGGCCAAAGTGGGATGCAGGACCCAAGGGCAAGTTGCCATCTTGAACCACAGGGGCAGCTGGAGGTACAGAACACAGCACTTCTTGGTCACTGCCTGTCTTTCTACCAGCTCAAATATACCTTACCTGCTTCAGGGACATTTGATCACCTGGGACTTTCCTTTTCCCTGTCCCAAGGGTTGAACACCACAGCATTAAAAACAAGGCAATGTGCTATGTATAGCAGTAGAAATATGGTGACATACGAATCCCTCGCTACAGGCAGGGTGTCTGGCCTCCAGGCATCCCAAAAAGAGATGGGATTCCCTTTCAAAGGCAGCTGAGTCACACCCAGAGTGGTGTCTCTGAAGTAATTCATTGCATGATCAATAGGCTGCATTGCCCCATAGTGTCTTAGACCAACTAACACCTAGAAACCCACCCTCTCTCCAATAAAAAAATAAATAATTTTTTTTCATGCAACACCATACAAGAAAAATAAAATTATACTATCAATGGGACTTTCTTGTAGCAAAGGAAGGAATACTACAGCTGGAGAATCAATGTCCAGTTCAAAAGTGGTGAGTATCTTCTTTCTGTTTCCCTGCCAGTGTTTTATTTTTGTGGTGGGTAATATAGGAAAGCTTTCACAGCACAGCTCAGCTTGCCTTGAGAGGCTCATTCAGTCTCTCAAGACACGCAATTCAGGCTGGCAATAGTGCTAAGAGGATCGCGTGTCTTGATGGTTTTATTGTCAAAAAAAGACAAAGGAAAAATTGATGGTTTTAAAAACTGATGGAGGCAGGGGGGTGGAAATTGATGATTGTGACCAAAACAAATCACATCAGGTATTTGTCCAGCCTCTGCATCCCACACGCTCCCTGCTGAGAGTGTGGGGTGAGGAAACATTCAGGCATATTGCCTGGGCTGCCATGGGCAAAGACAGCGTAATCCACACTGACAAGCTGCCGAGACACAGGCAAAATGCTGATGAGTGCAAATCTTGGTGGTTTTGTTGCTCCAGCTTTACAAGGGAAATCAGAATATAGGTTTCATTGGCTGTGGGTATACAGAGAACACAGAAAAGCAATTTTTTCATACAAATGTCTTTGCCCTTTTAACTTCCAAACAGATCACTGCATTTTAAAAGCAAATATTCCCATTCAGTGTGCTCCAGGAAAAACTTCTTTCCCATGGACTTTTCACTTTCTTGGCCAGTGAACCAAACATCAGGGCAAGTGCAAGTGCATTTTCCTAAGGAGAAGCAAATTTAAGGTTTCCTTCTCTGTCATCATTATATTTTCCAGCTGACTTGATACTGAAGAGATGTCTTCAGTGTTCTAAGTCAACAGGAATAAATATAAAAACTCAGGCAGGCTAACTGTTTCATGCAGACCTTCTTGGGTACTAGCCACACAGAGCCCATCTGCTGCACAAGTGACTCAGGTGCTTGCTATTACAGATGGTGCTGGTACAGGTTTCAGGCAGGCAAAACAGCTCCAGTTCTGCCTGTAGTTCCTCCATGACCATGCTTCTTACCTCTTTAGCCATGCTCCTTGAGTTCCATTTCTTGCCTAAAGGTGGGTACTGTGGGATAACTCTTCCTCTTTGCCAAGTTTGTTACCACGATGGGTATTATTGTGTGATGGGCTGCAAGAGGCTCACAGCAGCAGCAGCTCACCAGGCACCACCCCAAAACTGAGCTCCATCAACTCTGTCTCATCTCTTTAATCGAATCCAGCTCTACCAGTGGAGATCTTGGTACAGTTCAGCTGCTATCCACCTCCCATGGCTGGTCACATCGCTTTCCAGCACTGAGGATGACCCATGCCTACACGTCTGAGCCTCCTTGCAAGACTCATATAGCCCAGGCTGCCCGCAAACTTGCAGGCAGATTTAAGCTCAGAGATGCAATGAGTTTACTGCATCTAAGGCACAGCTTTGGGCAAGTGGGCAGAGGGTTGCTGAGACATCCTGAAGTATGGTTAACTGCTTTCCAACTGGATAGGGATAAAGTGCAAAAAGCAACAGTGAGCTTGGGAATTATACCAGAGCACAAGAGTGGTCTTCTTGCATGAGCCCAATCTTCATTTGAGATTGGACACATGGGTAGGCAAGCCTGACCTCAGCAGTCTCCTGAGGAACCATGGCTGCACGTGACCTTTAACACCAAGCTCAAAAAGTGGATAATCAGGGTATCGAAGGGAGATGGCACAGCTTTCTAGAAATCCAAGACAGAGCAACATTTTGGCTGTAGAGCACTAAGATGACTTAGAAGGTAAAACACTTGAGTCTGTGTCAAATTTCCCTTTCCTCTGCTCCCCAGCACCCACCTGGTTTCCAGCCCTCCATTGCTACACTCACCCTGCTCCCAGCCACTGTCACCTCATTGCTCATTGTGGCACAAACCAGGGTGATGACAGGCAGACTTTGCACATTTCAAGGGGCTCCAACGTAAGCTCTCTGATGGTCAGTAACCTCCTCCTCTGTCTTTCCATCCCCAGAGGAAGCTGCCTGTGCCTGGAGAGCAAGGGACCATGCTGTGGGGATGATGCGTACTCCCAGGCATCCACCCCCTATCTTCGTCTGGGTGTTTTGTGGTAGCCACAATGGTGTAAAACTAAAATCAGTGTCAACAATGTGCAAACAGGTGTTTTCCATATATACATATGTGTACATATACATATATCCCCAACGTGGCACTGAAACTACTTGCTGTTTTTCGTTTAGAAGCTTTAGTTTTGCCCTGAGGCACTTGTGAAACCAAGGCCATGATACACATTATAGGTAGATACCACCACAGAATTCTCCTCTCCTGCATCTGTAGCAACTTTTTCTCTTGTAAACATATCAAGTTGAGATCGAAATTTGCTCCTTCCAAATGAGTTCTTGCATCTTTGCTAGCTGCATATTTGGGGCTGTTTAGGATTTCCAACTTGGGCACTGGCAGAAACAAAGAATAGAATCATAGAATCATCCAGGCCGGAAGGGAACTCCAAAGGTCATCTAGTCCGACCTCCCTGCAGTTGCAGAACACATATGCTGATAAATGCAGTGCTGAAGGGTATTCTACTCTTAATTTAAATAGTAGAACTAAAGTATCCCGTGTGTGTCTATGTGTGTATACACATACATACATATGTCATGGTACTTAAGCAAACATTAGATCCACTGACCACTGATCATCTGCTTCTCCTATGTCACATTTGAAAAAGTGCTAATGCCTTATGGGAAATGTGGAAAAAACATAAATACTCTGTTCTGAAGCAACATAGATTACCAATGTGCTTTCCTGACGTTCTCCTCTCTTGCAGTGAACAGCAAGCAAGTTAACGCACTGAATACTTCTGCTTTGTTCGTGTATTAACTAATTCTGACCCTTTGAACCAGCTTACCTGGGAGCAGATTTGCCCCGGGTATGTTTCCAGTACTCTACAAGTCTTCAATTCCTGTCACCTGCCATTTTCTTGGGGGAAAGCAAAGGAACCCTGTCCAAGTCAATTGCTAGGGAAAGGGCAATAGTTGCAAGAATTGTACTCAAATCACCCCATTTCTAGGCTGATACAGATTCTGCCCATGAGGGAGGGGATGGTTCTCCTCACAGAAATAGCCAGTTTAGGGCTGGCACCCTTCTGGGCTGTCCTACTGAGGTGGCATCAGTGACCTCACACTGTGAATGGCTCAGCAGGTGCAGAGAGATGCTGTGGATCTTCAGGGAGACGCTGATGGTCCCCCACATGGGGAAATACACTCAACTCTGGATCAGTGAGAAGTTTAATCAAAAACTATTATTATGGCCATGCAAAAATTTTTGCAATTTTAGCAAAACTTGCATGGGAAGTGGATACTTTGTCACCAGAATAAGACTGCTTAGCAAACATCAGCTATAAAATATGTCATTAAACATCACTGCTCTCTGAAAGACCTTCAGGCTGATAGAAGAATTCATGCAACAGCTCAGCATAGGTTTAACAGCCTCCTACTGCCCTGCACCTTGTGGACCCTTCTTTATTTCTGGACATATTCCCATGAAGAAAACACTCTTGCCAAAAGTGTTGCTTCTCATTATAAGAAGGCACCAGGAAATAGTGCTGTGCTGGGATCAAGGAATTTTCTGCTAATCTCCTAATGTGCTGGGATAGCACAGCACCAAAGCTACTGTGTTGAAGTGCTTCTGAAACACTACCATATTCCTCAGCCATATCTTCAGCTACACATTTCACTGCATTATTAGGATTGGTTTGTTTATTACGTATGTGCTGTGAGGTCTCTCTATGCTCATGACTGGAAAAACACAGAGCTATCCCTCTCTCCAAGTGCTGTGGATGTAAATGGAGACATTAGAGCAAGGGGCAGCAGCAGGATGGCTATTTATCTTATTTTCTTTTTCCCCCTTTCTTTGCACAGAAAACTGGCTACACCTAAGTTTGCTACAGAAGGTTGCTCTGGGAGCAGGTGGCACTTCTAAAAAGAGGAACTGACACTCCGAGGTTTTAAAGCAAACAATGTGCTGTGGCTGACTGGTTCAGGTGAGGTGGGAAAAGGGGGTCCAAGTCTTCGTTTTGAGGATCTAATTTAGATATTTAGAGGCAGGAGAGAGGAAGCTAGACTTAATCCAGGGAAGATCTGAGCCGGAAAAGCAGGATCCCTACTACCTGGGATGGGATAGCACTTTCCAGGGGGAAGGGCTTGATGACCACAGCCATGCAGTACTGCCTCTGGGTTCTCTACCAGCTGCCTCTGTTTAATGGACTTAGCTCAAACAAGGTTTTGGTACAGGAGTATACCAGGAGGTGAGACAGAGATGACTGATAAAATAGACTCAATATAAATATTTGCCTCAGATACACTTTTTCCCGGCAATTTGTGTTCTTTCTAGCTAGAGATGACACCATGTGGTTGCTTGCCACAGCTCTGAGAGTCAGCATTGATGGAGAAGGGTGGCTTTTCTTGGAGAGCCAGCAATCTCTCGAGAAGAGTGACCTCCGAAGCTGTAGAGAGTTAAAAGGCATGGGGGAATATGTGGTCTGAGGATGAATTTATGAACCGTAATAAAACTGCTAGGAGAGGAAAGATAATCAGGGCAAACTGAAAAATGTTTTAGCATTTGCATTCCTCCACCTTCTGTCCTAGAGGCAGAGAGACATTCTCCCTCATGTGCTGCCAAGAAAAGAAATGGCTGTAAAACTGCTGATAACATTTTCAGTTCCTCCCCCACTTGGAATCTGCAAACCTCATCCCTGCTTCCCTCTCAGAGAGTAGGAAATGGTTCAGGTTAAACGAGCATGGAAGCTGGAAAGGCTGGAATTGGAATAATTTCCTCACTGCCTTCAAGGTTCTCTGATGGGAAAAGGCCCCAGGCACAATCAGAGAACGAGATCTCCTGCCAGGTCTTCTCCCACTTACACCTCCTTGTGTGTCACCTCACAAGGTCTGCTTAAGCACTTAGGTGGTGGGGCTAGGCGAGGGGAGAGAACGTTGTTTTTCTTTCCTTTGGCCTTTTCAAATGGGCTTCCAGGGCAAACCAAATAATTGGCTCAGGGAAACACGAGAGCCGAAAGGCATCACTTGGTAGGTGGAGGTGTCACTGTACCTAGGCACTCCCTTGGAAGGAAGCAACTGTACTCCCTGCCCACCCAGCTACCAGCTTCCAGGGTTATTACATGGAAGATGTACACAGGCATCCCTAGAGGGCTTGAAGGGTGCTGAATACGTACAGTTATGCTTCAAAAAGCTGATGAAGGTTTCCAAGAAGCAAGTGTGAGGAGCAAGGCAAGGTGACTTGAGGAGAGGAGATGGACAGGGAGCTCATCTCTGAAAACTCA
Organism: Pedionomus torquatus; assembly: GCA_013398155.1. Classification (NCBI taxonomy): domain Eukaryota; kingdom Metazoa; phylum Chordata; class Aves; order Charadriiformes; family Pedionomidae; genus Pedionomus; species Pedionomus torquatus. The sequence continues at coordinate 177,904 of VZRU01006932.1, read as the reverse complement.
AGAAATATTTGAAGGGAGCTTGCTCTGCGCTATCCTTATGAGGTCCATTTCCCTGATCACACAGCAGCAGAAAACAAACTGATTAAAAACAAACAGCAGCACAGCTCCATTCGTGACAGTATTTTGTTGAAGACCTGGAACAGAAAGCCACTGTAGGCTTCTGGAAGACATTTGCATGTCTCCAGAGCAGTTACTGTCACAAAGGAGCCCCTAGACCTGGCTTTGATGTAGATCTTTCATCTGTAAGGCTTCAGCTGGAGATTTGGGATTCAAGCTCCTCCATGCCAGGCACTATACAAACACTTTGAAGTTGGTCCTGCCGTGCAGAGTTTGGGCTCTGCTTATTTAAGACATCCCCCATGCATGGCACTGACTTTACTTCCTCCGCAACCTGGAAAGACAGCCCTCTCCCCTGTCTTACAGGACTATATGACCTCCTTGGGCTGATACAAGGATCCTGCAGCAGAAGTGGATGTAGGATCCAGGCTTCATGAGCACCAGCTCTGCCTGTTAAGCACCAGACCAGTCTTTTCTCCAGATGAATAGGAGGCAATTCCAGCACTCTGGCAAAGCCACGTGAAGAGAGGTGATAGAGCCCCCAAGGCTATCCCTAAATCTGTCATACAGCACGTCCTCCTCCCCCTAGCACTCACATATTGATATTGTTGGAGGTGAAAAAAAAAGAAAAAAACAGCCCTGGCTGTCCCTGTAGATCTCACAGGAAATGGTTTTATAGGACTCTGGTGGATGCAGAAAATAACTTCCACTTAACAGCAGGCTCTGTCTCAGCATTTGCTGGCCTGAGACAGATCAAACACTTCAGAGCAATTCCCAAGTTATTGGTCCTCCAGCTCAGAGGTTCACAGTCAAATCTTTATCCTCTGCTTCTAAAACCTGGTTCTACTTTATATTCAGGAATTATATTCCTGAACCCATTCATTTATGAACAAGCAATACTTTCCTCACTCCACAAAAGCCCTACACGAGGCTGGAGTCCAGGACACAGCAGAATCTCCTGCAAAGGTGAAGAACATTTGTGTCCAGAGCCCTCAAGTGCTTTGGGAGTCAGACCCAGCCTAGCACTGCCACCTTTGAAAACCAGCTATTGGAACACAGGCACAGTGTTTAATTAATGAGAATCTGCATAACACATTTTTAGTTCTCATGACCCTTCATCTCTTAATGAGCTTGAAGCAGCCTATGTAATGGAACACTTACTGATACCCAATCCCTCAGAGCAACAGGCTTTTGACTGGACTAAGCCTTCAGAAATTATGCTCAAACTGGATGAGCAGATTAATCTTGGTGGTCAAAACCTTTGCTCTTCAGAAAAGGCCGTGTGCAGCCCAGAGAAAGAAACACAGCACAAGGTAAACAGAAAACTCTCACCTAGAGAGGGCTATGCTAATTAGCACCAGCTGGCGCTCTGCTAATATTTTGATAAAATCCTGGTTTCTCTCCAGAACAGAAACTTTGCCCTGCCCCCACCTCTTCCCTGCCCTTACCTTCTGTCATAGTACTTGCATGGTGTAAAGAAGAACATATGTAACAGATATAAATGCCAGATGAAAGAAGAGGAAAACAGAAGAGGGTAAGAAACCATTCAGCTTCACAGACACATCAAAATCTGGATTATATACCCACAATAAACTGCCTTTCTCCCTTCTCTCCATCCCCATCCCATGCATGCACCTTGCCCTCCCACAGCCTCCCTTGCCAAGTTAAAAGCAAGTACAGCACACACAAAACCAGTACTTAAGGGTAAATGATTTCCATTATAAAGTCAAGCTTGTGCATTCAATTAAGACTGGGAACTAAGGGGGACTCTGGTGCAGGTGGGCCTCACACCAAGATGCTCTCCCACAGCAACTGCACATGTTGTTGCAGAGCAGGGTACTGGCAACAGGGTCCACCACCAGTCCCAGACAAGGCAAAGGGATGGACCACATCAGGACTCAGCCAAGGGTCCAGCCAGGATCAGGAGATGAAGCAAGAGACAAGCCTGTAGATAAGTCTACAAGACCCCAAGCAGGAGACAGGGTGAGAGAATTGTAGAATCATACAATAGTTTGGGTTGGAAGGGACCTTTGAAGGTCTAGTCCAACCCACCTGTAATTGGCAGGGACATCAACTAGATCAGGTTGCTCAGAGCCCCATCCAACTTGACCTTGAGTGGTTCCAGGGATGGGGTATCTAACACCTCTCTGGTCAAAACCGTTCCAGTGTTTTATTACTTTCATTGTAAAAAACTTCTTCCTCATATCTAGTCTAAATCTACCCTCTTTTAGTTTAAAAGCATTATCCCCTGTCTTATCACAACAGGCTCTGTCTGAGCCCATCTTTCTTACAAGGGTCCTTTAAGTACTGAAAGACTGCAGTAAAGTCTTCCCAAAGCCTGTGCAACCCCAACTATCTAAGCCTGTCCTCATAGAAGAGATGTTCCATCCCTCTGATCATTTCTGTGGGCCTCCTCTGGACTTCCTTCAACAAGTCCATGTCTATCTTGTGCTGAGAGTTCCAGAGCTGCACACTGTACTCCAGAAGGAGTCTCACCAAGGTAGAGTAGATGGGTAGAATCATCTCCCTCGACATGCTGGCGACACTTATTTTGATGTAGACTAGGATACAGTTGGCTTTCTGGGCTGCAACTGCACATTCATGGAATCACAGAATCACAGCTCATATCCAGCTTTTCATCCACCAATACCCCCAAGAGATGGATACACTTACCATGTAGCCCAGGGCAAGACTGGATGCCTTGCCCTGAAGGCAAATGGAGCCCATGAGCCAAAGGGCATGGGGTCCTTGATGAGGCTGCTCAGGGCAATTAAGGTGCATTAGTGTCCTCCAGGCCCTGAGAGAGAAAACCCTCCTGAATTTTAGTCCCTCTGGGTTATGGGCAAATTTGTGTTTTGTTAATAAGGCGGTTAACCTCTGAATCTCATAGAGTGTGTCTGAGCACATCTATGGTGAAATCTTGGTGACAGCTACTTTGCGGAGAAAGTGGTGTCCAACTCCTTCCATGCTTTGGCAGGTGCAAAGGCATGGGCTTTCTCCGCAATGAGTCCTATTACCTGGTTCATGGATGAAAGCTTCTGAAAGTCCACTTCTTGCATTCAGCTGCCATTTATTTACATCCCTCCCACAGAGCCAACAGGGTTTACATTTTTTAACCTACTGTTTGTTGAGTAATAAGACAGATATCTGCACTGAGTCTCTTTTGGCATAGTTCTAAACCAAAACCAAATGAATTAGATGGGATGAATGAATGTGTAGTGTGCATCCTGTTCCAGCATGTCCGACTAAAGCAAGAAAGAGTGGCTAATTCCCATTTTATTTATCATGGGAGCTGCTTTTTAGATGGGAAATGGAAGTACCCCAGCAAAGGAGGGGGATCCTTGGAGTAAAACATGACTTATCTAGGGAAGAATAAAACATAAGGGAGAAAATCTAGCTAAAAACATGCAAAATACAATATAAGTGGTGCTTGCCTACTGTCTCTGCCTCCTAGGTCCCCCAGGGTGGGCTGAAGCACTTACACAGGGAATAGGACACCCTCTTGGTGAAAGCTGAGTTAATTCTGGAGGAAGAACATGCTCTCGGATGCCTTTGAAAGCCCAGGGCAGGATTTCCAAGGTGGAGATCAGAACTTGAACAGAGAGCAGAACCACCTGGGGAAAGAAGAGGAAGAAAACAAACCAGGGGTGACATGGAGCAGCAGAGGAAGGTAGGGCAAAGATCAAAGGAGAAGGACAGGTTCAGAGAGCCACTGCACTGCTTCTGGAGCCAAGGAGCTTTCTGGTTCTGTTGGGTCTTCCTGCATCAGTCCCAGCACATGTGTATATCTGTTTGGACAGCTGACTGTCACTGACCCTGGGTGCTCAGAATGGTTGGTGGGCTCAGCAGTGCTGGCGGCTCACTGCCTAGGATGGTCCTGGGGGGCATCGCTGCTGGCCTGTGGATGGGCAACACATAGTGCAGCTGAGATAGAAAGGAGAGGTGTGTGTCCCAGCTGAGAAAACATTAGACTACATCTGTCCAGAAAACTAACTCCAATAGAGAAAGGACCTGCGCAAAGGAAGAAGCGGGGAAAGAGAGGTTTCTAATGGCAAATGCAATAGTCATTTCTAGACAACTAAAACCAAATCCCTTGGTGCATTTTACCAAGAATTATCTCAGTTGGTAAATCCACATCTGGGCAGAGTGAGAGTAAATTGCGTATGTTGACAGCCTAAACTATCCCCCAGTAAGTGGACAGAAGACTACTGAAGATAAAGAAATAGGGTTGCTGCCTCACAGCCAGTGCTTCAGCAGCCTTGAAGCTGTTGGTGTCACAAAGGAAATGCCTTGCAGAATCCAAATCTATTGATTACCTTCAAGACTCAAAAAATGTGAGTTTGCACAACGAGCCATGCTGTGGAGGAAACTAGCTGACAAGTTTCATATATACTGCATGTACTGCATCAGCTGAAGGAAAAAATAAATCAGACCTGAGCCTGTTTTCTGTCTGTGTGAGGTGAGGTCACCCATGGCCATCGGAGCACTCCCTTGTCACTGTCTAGCTGCCTGGCCAAAGTCCTTTGCAGACACACAGAAAACTTAGGGCTTAGATGAAATTAAGGCCATTTAACACTGGGTTTTGGTATCCCTGTTCCTAAGGATGTGATGATGAAGCTCATTCTACCCTCAGGCCCTTGCTTCACATAATGCAATGCACACAGAGTGGCAGTAGTATGTTGTGGTACGGCCCAAATACTGAGTGTCAAGCACTTCTCCTTGCTCCCAGGGAGAAGGGATGAATCAGAAGATCTATGGTATAAAACAGGTGACCCTGCTGGGGTACTGTGCAGGGCTGCTGAATAAGGAATGGAGCTCTCACCTCATGTTGCAAGAAAGCAAAGGACTCAGCTTGAGACCTGAGGCACAGGCTGAACTTTGCACCCACATCAAATCATAGAATCATAGAATTGTCTAGGTTGGAAGGGACCTTTCGGATTGTCTAGTCCAACCATCAACCTAACTCTGATAATAAACCATCACTAAACCATGTCACTAAGCACTATGTAAACCCGTCTTTTGAATACCTCCAGGGCTGGTGCCTCAGCCACCTCCCTGGGCAGCCCATTCCAATGCTTAATAACCTTCTCAGTGTAAAAATTTCTCCTAATATCTAATCTAAACTTCCCCCAGCACAACTTGAAGGAAACAATTTCCTTTTGTCATACTGCCTGTGACTTGAGGGAAGAGACAGACAGGTAGTTGTAGAGAGTGGTAAGTTCTCCCCTCAGCCTCCTCTTCTCCAGGCTGAACAACCCCAGCTCCCTCAGCCTCTCCTCATAAGGCTTATTCTCCACACCCTTCACCAGCTTGGTGGCTCTCCTCTGGACACATTCCAGCATTTCAGTGTCCTTCTTATAGTGAGGGGCCCAGAACTGGACACCATATTTGAGGTGGAGCCTCACCAGTGTCCAGTACAGAGGCACAATCACCTCCCTACTCCTGCTGGTCACGCTATTCCTGATACACGCTGTTGGCCACCTTGGCCACCTGGGCACACTGCAGGCTCTTGTTAAGCTGGCTGTCCACCAACACTCCCAGGTCCTTTTCTACTGGGCAGCTCTCCAGCCATTATTCCCCAAGCCTGTAGCATTGCTTGGCGGTGTTGTGACCAAAATGCAGGACCTGGCACTTGGCCTTATTGAACCTCATACAATTGGCCTTGGCTCGTCAATCCAACCCATCCAGGTCCCTATGCAGAGCCTTCCTATCCTCAAGCAAATCAACACTCCCACCTAGTTTGGTGTCATCTGCAAACTTACTGAGGATGCACTCAATCCCCTCATCCAGATCATCAATAAAGATATTAAACAAGGCTTACCCTAAAACTGGCCCTGAGGGACACCACGGGTGACTGACTGCCAAGAAGATTTCATCCCATGAATCACAACTCTCTGGGCATGGCCATCCAGCCAGTTTTTCATCCAGTGAAGAGTACACTTGTCTACGCCATGATTCACCAGCTTCTCCAGAAGAATGCTGGGGGGGATGGTGTAAAAGGTCTTACCAAAGTCCAGGTAAACAATGTCTACAGCCTTCCCCACATCCAGAAGACGGGTCACATAGTCATAGAAAGAGATCAGGTTGGTTAAGCAGGACCTCCTTTTCATAAACCCATGCTGGCCAGTCCTGATCCCTTGGCTGCCCCACACTTGCTGTGAGACCTCACTCAATATGATCCTCTCCATGATCTTTCCCAGTACCGAGGTCAGGCTGACAGGCCTGTAATTCCTCAGATCTTCCTTCTGGCCCTTCCTGTAGTTGGGCATCACATTAGCCACCCTCCAGTTATCTGATACCTCCCATGTTGACCAGGTTTGTTGATAAATGATAAAGAGAGATTTGGTGAGCTCTCCTGCCAGCTCCCTGAGTACTCTTGAGTGAATCCCATCCGGCCCCATACACTTATGCGTGTCTAGGTGCTGAAGCAGATCATTAACTACTTCCTCCTGGATTATGAGGGGGTTGTTCTGCTCTCCATCCTTATCTTCCAGCTCAGGAGGCTGAACACCCTGGGGGTAGCTGGTCTGATTATTGGAGACAGAGGCAAAGAAAGCATTCAGTATCTCAGCCTTCTTCTCATCCTTGGTTGCAATGTTCCCTCCCCACATCCAGTAGGGAGCAGAGCAGGTTTTGCATCATGAGAGGTTTCCACATAAGGCAACCAGACCCTGGCTGGTATGAGACAAGCCAGTGCTGCCTCCTCTAGCCAAGACATATACCCACCGCTGCTTAAAAGAAAGAGGATGTGTCTGTAGATTATCAGGCTGGTATAAACAAAGGCATTTCTGCAGCATGTCCCCAAGCCTTTGGCTGCAACATACAGCTCCCTTCTGCATTTTTGTTTTTTAAGTTGAATCTACAGCATTTCATCAACATAAAAGTATTTCTGCCCTTCTTTGTAATGCAAAGCAGCATAGGAAAATGCATGTGATGGTGAAGATGACAGCTGAGCTAACACAGCTCTCATCAACATGCTCTTTAGCATCCTGCGAGTGCTCTGTCTGCATGTCTGCAAGGTGCACATCATCCATGTGGTCTCTGATTGCTCAAGGCAGGCCAGGACTTGTGCCTACCATCCTCCCATTTTCTCCCAATGACTGTGAGCTCTACCCAGCTTTGTCTCCTGGTCAAACAGCCTGCTAGCTGCAAATGCTCCTACTAACCAGGTCCCAAGTTCCCTGAGGTACAGAGTAGGAAGATGCACGGGCAGGGCCACAGCATCCAACTCCCCCTCAAGTACCCTAAACCATTCAGAAGCTTCTTTGGGAGTTCTCACTGAGGCAGGGACCCAGAGCACCTATGTATTTAGGAGGCCACCAAATAGCACTGTGGTGTTTCCAAGGTTGATTGCTCTCCTCAGGGTGCCTCATTAGCTCTGTAAAGCTGTGCCATGCACAAAATGAACCTTTTGTCTCATCCTTATGACACATCTAGGAAACCATGGTTTGCAAGACCAAGTAGGCAGAGAAGGACTCAGTATAAATATAACAGTCTCCCAGACCACCTCTAAATTTCAATCAAACAATCAAATAACTCATAACTTTACTTAGGACATAAACAAACCTTGTTCTGTAAGATGACACCACTTTGTCTCCTCTCCTTCATCCTTGACAGCTCTCATGGTGGCTGTGAAAGACTCACAACACATCCCTCTCACCTGTGACCATAACTCACCACCTTCTCCTCTCCTAAACCTTAAGAGCCATGTATCTTCTGCAGTGACTCAAACGGTGGCAGTTCAGTCTGCCACGATACACAGAGCATCCAGAAATAAAATCAACATGCAAAAAATATGAATATAATAATGGCACTTCAATTGCTGACCAGAGGCACGTAATGTGCAAACATCCACCTTTTCTCCTGCATGTATGTGTTCTCACACAAAATTAGCAAATTAGTAAAACCAACATCTTTTGGGAAACTCTAAAACCATTTAAAAAAAAAAAAGGATTAATAAGAAAATAAGATACTTTCCCAATGGAAAAGCACCAAAAGGCTGAAGTTACATGTTATTCCCAACTGGCTTCCCTAGGGGCAGAAGAGTACCTCAGGATAGGGGAAGTAAGGGATGCTATTAGAGAAGGTAGCTGATGGGGGCCCATACAAAGCCTTCCTAAGGAATCTATTGCCTTAGTGGCTTTGCCCATAGCGTTACACAACACAACACAATAAAAATGTCAGCAATGAAATAACACAGCTTGCCTTTGGACCACCACCACCTCCCCTGCCCCACATTCCCTCAATCAAGCAGTACGATGATATGTTAAAGCAGCCCACCAATGAGTTGTCCCAAAGTAAAACAAGGCAAACCTTCATTTTGGAAACCTGGGGTCCAACACAAGGGAGGTTGCAAGCAAAAGAAAAGCTCCTGCCTCCATATAAAGGCAGCACTGTGCNTTTTTTTTGGTTGGTTGGTTGGTTTTTTGGGTTTGTTTTTTTTTGTGGCTGCATTAAGAACCTGAATTTGATATTCCTGCCTGCTCTTCCAAAACGCTTCCCTGCCCCCCTGCAGTCTTATAACTGCACTATGCAACAACTCAGCTAAGGTGATTTATAGCACTGGGTGAAAATCAGATGAAATTCAGTTGTTTCCCATTTGAGCTTGAAACTGAGCAAACCTGGGTTTTTCTTTGAAACTGAAGCACAAAGGAAAACTTGGGGAGTGAAGAAAAGGCAGAGAGGGAAACCAGGTAAACTGAAATGGAAAAGTGTTTTTTTTCTGAACTTACGTGAACCCAAACCACTGGCCTCCATGCATCCAACACCCCATCCACACCAGCCTATAGCACATAAATCTAACACTGAACTTGGAAGTGAGCTTCAACACGGCTTCAACCACATGCAATTAACCCGAGTAAAGGAGATTTTTCAGGGCATGGTTACATCCTGCCTGCATTTTAACTGGGAAAAAACTTGCATTGCCAGCAGATGTTGCCACTTTTGCAGTGGTATGTAGTTTGGGACCACATATGCCTGGAAAAATTGCGTGCTCAGGCTATTAGCAAGGGCAGGGAAAAGATTCACTGTAAAGATGAAATGCATTAAAGAAGCTCACATGCTTTCTGATGGTGCTATGCCAGGCATCAGTAAATGTGACCAGCTGAAATTGCCTCCAAAAAAAAAATAAAAGTGGCGGGGCAGGGGTAGCGGGTGGAGGGGAGGAAGGACTGCTGGAACCCAGTATTATTTAAAAAGAAAACAAAACCTGGAAACATTTGCTGAGTGAAACCAGACTTTGATGATTATTTTGTAATTATTCATGGTTGAAGGGACAGAAAAAACTGCAGTATTTAAATGTGATTATTTGTTTGGATTTTTGTTTAAGTGCAATTGCTAATGGTGATGGCTAATGGAAAAAAAAAAGTAGAATTATGTGTAATTGACACACAGTGCCTGTCCCCCATATTAGTTCCCAAGTCAACCAGCAAAACCACAGACTGAACACTATGGGCCTTGTGTGGACTTTATTTGTAAACCTGTCTTCCAAATCCTGGGTAGTTGCCAAGAATGTCTCTACCAAAAAAAACCCACCCCCCCAAAAAAAAAAACCAACAAAGCAAACAAAACCAACCAACCAACCAACCAAAAACATCCTGGAGGGTTATTAAATACTACATTCCTGTTGTTGGCATTAATTAGAATGGGAGGAAAAAACCACATTTCTTCCTCATTTTTTAAATACATACATTTAAGAATGATTATGCAATGCTCTGAAATGCCTTTGTACCCCTTTGAAGTTCTGCCTTAAATCTGAAAGAGATCTCAGGAGTTCAGTAGTGTTTGTGAGCCTCAAAACTTACGCTTTGACAAGCCCAAGGTAGGATGCAAGGACTCAGGCTTCCCGTAGTGCTCCTCTGGCATCTTTGTCTGCCATCGTGACTATCCAAGGAAAACTATTCTGCAAATTTCCCAGCTGTAAAAGTCATGCTGCCCTGCACATCCCAGGGGACTCTGGTTACCAAAACCAATTGCATGTACAAAAGAAAAAGGTTGTGAGCTATTCCTTATTAGCAAGGATAAACTCTACACTTCTTCCTATCAGTAAGATCTTGAATTCTCTGCTCAAGAAGGAAAGACAAACCAGCAGAACTCCACACATCAAAGATCTTCAACAACAAAATATACCAGCTCAGACAATAGTGCTTAAGAGGTTTTCCTGATGTCCATCAGTGATTTAGGAACATACATTGTCCTGTCCCCTAAGAGATTCAAGCACTTCTGAAAATGCTTATCAAAGAAGGAATGCAAAAGTAAAAACTATGGCCTGTGCTGCTCAAATAGTGGCCTTAGGCTGGATTGGACCAAGACCTTACAAGGTCTGAGATATGATGTCTCAGTCCTGCCTAATGATGGTATGGCTCTTCGTACCACCCTCTTGGTTCTTAAAAGAGCAGCTATTGCCTGAGGCTGTTCCTGTTTCTTGTTGGAAGCCACCCAAGCTGTGAATAAACACCATGGGTGGGCACTGAAATATCCAAGGCAACATGAGACCTTCCTAAACGTAGGAGCATCATGCGTGGAGCTCCTCTGGGTTACTCAAGACAGTGGTGCTGGAAGATGTGACTGAGGTCCCATATCCTTCTGGAGCAGAGGTGGGAGACTTGGAAGTCTAATTTACCAGTCCTAAAGTGGCAACATCTTTGAGCAATTGACTCCAGTCCAGGACGTCTGAGATGTCTTTTCCATCCAGTGACCTTATCCCCGTCCCTGAGCATAAAACACTTGGGGAAGGGTTGTGTCATTCCCCTACAGGGTGGCATGGTGAAGAGCAGAGCATCAGTTTAAACTACAGCCAGACAGGTTCAAGTCAGAAATTAGAGAAAACTTTCTATTAGGAAAGACAAAAAAAAGGCACAGGGATTAATTTTCTGGACACAAGCTTGCTTAAGTCTGCCTACCTGGTCAAGCAATCTCCTTTCCAGAGGATGGAAGGGACAGGACAGGTTTGAGGGCGGCTCCTTGGAGAAAATGGAGGTTGGGGAAAATCCTTCAGGAGCCCTCCAAGACTTTCTGGGACGGCAGATATGGACTACGGGAGCAGCAGCAGCTTCATCATTTGTCCATACCCGAGGGAATTAGGAACAGAAGGTCCTCACATCAGCAGCAGTGGCTGTTGCACCAGGGATGCTCTGTCATTATGATGAGGTCTGGACCCATCTGGTGATCCTGTCTGGTCAGAAAAGTCCTCTTCAGGCAATGACTGCTAAAGGGGCATTTTGACAATCACCTCCTTGCAGTTGCCAACAGGCATTGGCATTAGCTGGGTTTATAGTTGTTGCCTGTAATTCTAATTTGTGGTTCATGTGCCATAAAACTGCAAATTTTCCAGGCAGCAGGAAAAAAAAGAAGTGATGATTGACTGTTACTGCTGCTTCTTTTTTTTTTCCAATAGAGCTGTTTCTTATGCAGTTGTAACCAAAGAGTAACCAAACAGACTGTCTAATGGCCAGTGCTGTTTATTCCAAAACATTATGGATTTGCCATTTGTAATTCAAAAACCATAGGGTGTAAGTTTCTTTGCTTGGCACAAAGCATGGTTGAGCTTCTAGGACACAGAGACGATCCTGAGGAAAACTGTTCCTGCCTGGAGAAGGAACTCATTCTGTGAAGGATCTCATTCTGTGAGAATTAAAGTGCCTTTCACTTTTGGTGAATAATGTATTTTTTAAAAGCATCTCCAGCCTAAGCTGCAAAGCTGCCATTTGTTTCCCAAAGTGAGTATTTATTAGACTGTGCATAGTTAAATACTTTTATTCCCACATGAAAATTCATTTTTCTTGCCCCATGCAATGGACAGGCTTTCATTTACACTTGAAATCGGTTTTTGACATGACCTTCATCAAACTAAAAGGAAACCACAGAATTATGGAGAAATATTAGCGTGTATCATTTCATGTGAGACGTAGAATAAAATCGGAACAAACTCACTATCAAACTGAAATCTGGCTGTGCACACTGAGCACTGCAGCTATTTCTCTAAGGGGGTGTTATCAAACCACCCAGCCCACCACAAACCAAGGATGCAGCCTGTGGCAGCACAGTGAACGACTGAGATTCGCTGAGTTTCACCTGCTAAAATGCTGCAATTTGGGTAGTAAGGAGCAAAGTTCCTCAACCTCCTGGTCAAAAGGAGAAAATTTGGCAAGCATTTTAAAATTTGCAAAGTAGTTGCAAGGCTACAGGAACCAAAAGAAGGTGGGTAGAAAACACAACAGCTCAGAAAGACAGGATTTCTGAGGTATGTTTTTCCATATTCCCATGATTACTGAAAGCCTGAAAAATGTTGGTATGTTTACCTTGCAGTGTAATGTCATTATGGGGGAAAGCATCCAGGCTTTGATGTATTATTCAGTGCTGGCATTGTATTCACTGCAGGAAAGATGGGGGGTTGGGTTTTGCATCCTGCATTCCTGGAAGTGTTCAAGGCCAGGTTGAATGGGGTTTAAGTAACATGCTCAGCTGGGAGGTGTCCCTTGACTGCAGCAGGAGGGTGGAACTAGATGATCATAGAATCAATCATAGAACCATAGAATGGTTAGAGTTGGAAGGGACCTTAAAGATCATCAAGTTTCAACCCCCTGTTCCAGTCCCTCCATGGGCAAGGACACCTCCCACTAGAGCAGGCTGCTCAAAGCCTCATCCAGCCTGGCCTTAAACACTTACAGGGATGGGGCATCCACAACTTCTCTGTGCAACCTGTTCCAGTGCCTCACCACCCTTACAGGAAAGTATTTCTTCCTAATATCTAATCTAAATCTCCCCTCTTCCCATTTAAAACCATTACCCCTTGTCCTATCACTACACTTCCTGACAAAGAGTCCCTCTCCTGCTCTCCTGTAGGCTCCATTCACATACTGGAAGGCTGCTATAAAGTCTCCCTGGAGACTTCTCCAAGGAGAAGCCTTCTCTTCTCCAGGCTGAACAGCCCCAGCTCTCTCAGGCTGTCCTCACAGGAGAGGTGCTCCAGCCCTCTGATCATCTTCATGGCCCTCTGCTGGACCCGTTCCAACAGGTCCGTGTCCTTTCTATGTTGGGGACTCCAGAGCTGAACACAGTCCTCCAGCTGGGGTCTCACGAGCACAGAGCAGAGGGGGAGAATCACCTCCAGCAACCTGCTGTTCACACTTCTTTTGATGCAGCCCAGGCTTTCTGGGCTGCCAGCGCACACTGCCGGCTCATGTTGCGCTTATCATCCACGAACGCTCCCAAATCTTTCTCTTCAGGGCTGCTCTTCAGCCATTCTCTGCCCAACCTGTATTTGTGCCTGGGATTACCGTGTCCCAGGTGCAGGACCCTGAACTTGGCTTGGTTGAACTTCATGCCATTTGTACTAGTCCATCTCTCAAGACTCTCCAGGTCATGATCTTTAAAGTCACTTCCAACCCAAACCATTCTATGATTCTATGATTTCAATAAAGGTGTGGAGCAATACAAAGGTGCCAACAAAGGCTGAGGAGAAAAGAGCCATCATCTCTCACAGTGATACTTGCAAGCCAGGACCAGATCCCACCCCAGCTATAGAAAAGACCCCACAGAAAGGACACCCTCAGTTGGTGTAAGATGATGAAAGGGAGATTTAGGGAAGTTCTCTGATGGGGTACACCAAGAATTGGAATAAAATGTATGAGAAGAAGGTGAGTTTACTGGTGAGGAGGTTCAATACACATCCCTAGGAATAGGTTAGACAAGGAATGCAGCAAGCGTGCAAGCAAGCGCTGGGGTGGGATGGACTGGGCAGAAGTGCAGGGTCCAGCCCAGGCGTGGCTCAAGGGACCACAAAGCATTCTGGCAAGCAGACCCTCCTCAGGAGCCAAAGGGCAGAGCAGGGAAGCTTCCTTGCAGTCCAATTACTTTGGCGGGAATCTAAAAGATATTCCCATTGCCTGCGAAGCTGCATGCCAAGTCTGGTGTTTGTTTGTGTCTGTGTTTATTTCTCAGAGAGTTTCTTTTTCTGCACCCCAGGGAACTGGCTGGATGCAAGCTCTGGCCTTCTCATGGAATAAGAATTAACTCCTGGATCTTGGCAGCACCAGGAGAAGATTGGTTTCTCCTGAACTGCAGCCTGACAAAAGTTCCACAAGACACAAGACATCCAAAATGCAAATGCTCTGTGCCTCCCATCTGCCCAGAGACCCAAAAAACCCAGGCCCGTATCTGTCCTGAGTATTGGGGGGCTTTCAGCATTGTTGTGCTTCCACTACAGACATAATCATCCAGACCACTGTGGGCTTGAAGGGCCCATGATTCACAGATCCATGCCAAACTTGAAAGTGGGTAGGGAAAGCAGTTTGAAAACAAGAGTGAAAGGCACAGTATTTGTCTCAGACATCAAAATAAAATGGTATTTGCCTGAGCCCAGTTTTCCGCAGGGTTTTTACATTTCTGAACTAATTAAAATCTTCTGGTACAAATTGCTTTTTTTTCTCCAATGGACCATGCCAACTTGCACAAAAGGAGGCTCTGACCCATCCTTTCAGGGGCTACTTCTGTTTTAAAAGGGTGTGAGTAATAGCTGAAATATGTGGGGACTTCAGCACTTGGGGCAGTTTCTGTCTATCCCCAGCGGGAATAAACCGTCAGTTGTTGGCGGTTGCAGGGAAATGACCCACTGTCTCGGACTTCCTGCATCTCGGCATCACACATTCCTGCTACAAGTGAATCACATGGAGCAGACGTGGCACTTGCCCACAGCAACCCAACTTGGACTCAGGGAAGTTTGGGCAGAGAGGGGGAAAGTGATGCAAAGGGAAACACCCAAAGTCACTAAGAAAACAGTTCTGAAGGCTCCCAGGCTTGTACCTACCCAGGAGACCTGAGCACTACACGTCTAAGTCTCGACAAACCTGAAAACTTGTTGCTCTCTCCCTTTTCTTGTTGCTGTCTACAAAGAAAGCAAAAAGGCAGCTTTAGACACTTGAAAAATAAAATGCTGATGCGCTGAGGCACTGGGCTGAACCATCAAGAATATCTTCTTGCAAGCAGCCAATGCTGAAGGGAGGAGTAGGACTGTAGACTTGAAATACAAACTGCTCAGGGGCCAAATGCACACCCGAGCAGCCAGGGCTATTTAGTCAGCTCCATCTAGTAGCCTAAACCTAATTTTAAAGAGAGGTGGTCTCTGGAAGAACAGAAGATCGATCTGATTTGTCATCTAATCTTCTAAGGACATTTATGGTATATAAACTCTTCTCCATGGAAACTCATCTGCAGAACGACACATGCACCAGATTCCTTGATTTAATTAGCCAATATAATATCCTTAGTTATGTGTAAACATCTGACCCATGCTAACAAGACTGAATACTTCAAAGATGGGTGAATCATTTTTCAAACCAGAACAAAGGAACATTGGAAGAGCCAAATTTACAGTCAGCACCCATTGACATCCCCTTTGCCAGTGTGTTTACCATTTTCACTGACCTTGGAAATGACTGCATCACCAATTAAGTAATTTCTTCCAAACAGCAGGATGGTGTTTTCATAGAATCATAGAATGGTTAGAGTTGGAAGGGACTTTAAAGACTGAGTTCCAACCCCCAGTTTTCCAGATTCCCGATGGATCCTGAAGAGGATCCCACATGAAAATATACCCAGCCAAGGCGTCCAGAGGATTTTGTGCTTGTTCAGAGCACAATGATGCATATTGACTATGTTCCCATGGCATTTGAAATGTTCTCTGCTGGGAAGCAAACACAGACCCGCAGCAATTCAGCCAGCACAGAGCTTCTTTCAATGTTACGGAAGTCTGAATGTACAAATAACCTTTAACTGTCCGATATTTTGTCTCTGGATAGCACACCATTGTGGAATTCGTATTTACCAGTATCTCCCTTCTTTTGGCCTTTCTCGATGCAGAGCAAAGAGGAACGAGGTTCATGCACCAGCAATGGGAACAGCTTCCTAGAGTTGTTTGCATTGGCACAACAGGTTTCACTGACATCTTTGCATCATTCATAGTCTATGATGCATGAAATATTTAGGGTTATCACTAAACCAAAAGTTTATGGACTAAACTCAGAGTTCACTAAACACCCAGCAAGAAGAAGTCCTAGCAATTGGGACCAGACAGCGTCTCAGGCTACTGCGTTAAAAATAATTCCCAACTTTCCAATTTCACAGATAGCCTTTAGGCTACAGTTGTGGTTTGAATATTGGGTGATTCAGACAGGACACTGGTATTGCATCATGAAGTCCATGAAGATGCTGAAGCAGGCAGGGAAAGAGCAGTTGGCAGACGTGAAGGCACAGATGGCCCGCCTCCAGACTGGTGGCAGCTGCCGACTAAGGTAAAGAAGAACCTCTGCTTTGATGTTTTTGCTTTAAGGAAGTTGTGCTAATGGACGTTGGTAAGTATAGGAAACTGTATTAGGAGTGGAGGTAGGACACTTTGAAATCTCTGCTTTCCTAGGTAGTATTTATAGGAGGCTTTATTTGTTGCTTTGATGAAGATAAAGACCCGAATGTCTTTAAACAACAGAAAGTCTTACAACACGCTTATTAGAAAGCAAAATTCCTTTCCAGCTTGACAAGAAGTATCTGAAGGATAATGTCCAAGTGCTAGGGTGGTGTTGAGTTGTGAGGAAGATCGGTGTTACACAGATACAAAGGCTCAAAGAATGCAGCATCTCAAGACAGTCAGGCTTGCCATGGCCCAACAGCTTCATCCTGCCCAGCCATGCCTGGCAATGAAATGCTGCTCAGAGATGCCACAGGCACCAGCATACGACGGAGACTTTTACATATGTCCTAATCAAGACCAAGCTGCAACTACTTTGTTATTTGAAAATAAAAAGTAAAAAAATTAAACTAAATTAAATATTGCATCACAAGATGTTCCTCTACAGACAGTGTCACGGAATAACATCAATATCATCAAATGTAAGACAAAACTCTGAGAAGCTGTTTTTATATCGATAGGAAATGTTCAGTTACTAAAATTTTCCAAAACTAAGACCTATTGGTAGAAACTGTTTTGTGGGAAATGAAATAAGGGATGAATCTATTATTACATTCCAACTGCAAACAAAAACAGCCTCAGAAAGGCCAGAAATACCCACTAGACAATCCACCCCACTCCCTACGCCTCATAATCTTCTGTGCCTCCAACTGGTACCACAGCTTGCAATGCCGTAAGTGATACCACTACACGGGGCTAACAGCCCTCAGTGCTTTTAAAGTGATTTTTTAATTTAACTTCCGATTTATTAAGGCATCTTACCATCCTTCAACTCTCATTTTCTCTGAGCAAACACAGATCCCACTTTGCAAAACTTTAAATAAATGGATGTCGCCAAATTATTAAAATTAAAGGCAAGTGCAGGGTTGGCCAAGTGAATCATGGCTGGAAACCAGTTTTCGAAATTCCCTTAGTAGCTTTCAGATGACTGTGGAAAGATCTCATTAGAGAAAATGCTGTGTCTGCAAGCATCACCTCACCCTGGTATGTTTGGAAAGCTTCTAGAAAGCCTGTGCCATGGAGAGTGGACTGTGTACAGATCATACATCATCCTACTACCTCCTGGGGGACAGCCTAAGCAATTAATCAATGACAATGACTCCATCTTAACCATCTTGGCCTCACTTTTCTCTCTAACATCCCAATGGTGGAAGCATCCTATGAAAATATTTAGAGACGCTTATTCCTAGGGCGCACAGGTACTTACTACCTGCCCCTGCTCCATTCTTGCACTAAGCTCTTAGGCAAAGGCTTACTTGAGTCTTGAAGTAACTCACAGCCTTTGCTAAGCACACATTTGATGATAAATGTGAATTTCCAGCATTTTTACCTGTAGCTTTGTTTGCAGCATGTTTGGCTGGCAGTTTCTGAGTTTGGAGGCTTTACTACCTTTTTAGGATAAGGATCGTGGCACTTTGAACTTGTGGCCAGGCACACTGAGGCTGGCTGATTTTCTGTTGGAAAAATTCATTGTGCATTTTACAAACACCAGATGCTTGATGATAGGAAAATAAAGCATACTTTTCCATAAACAAAAGCAGACCTCATTTGTCTCTGCAGCATAAACAAACAAACAAAAAAAACAAAAAAAAAAAAAGTGAAAAAAAAGTGAAAAACAGAACAGTACAAATCAGGCTCGTACCGGGGCAGAAAGTGCTGAAACCAGCAGGAAATGCATGTACCTGGAGATGAGCTAATGAGCTCCACAGTGCAATGGTAGTCTTGGAGGGGCTGCAACTTCCCTTCCCTTCTGCAGGGCTGAGGCATGCAGGAGCCGGGAGCCCCATGTGTCTCTCAGGCATGCCACAGGAGAATCCCAGACCCCTTATTTTTCTTCCACTTTGCAACTTGCAGGAGACAGAGAATTCAAAACAAGCCTGAAGGAGCTGATAGCTTCTACCCCTCTACGCCGCTCTGGTGAAACCACACCTGGAGTCACTGTGACCAGCTCTGGAGTCCTCAGAATATGAAGGACATGGACCTGTTGGAATGGGTCCAGAGCAGGTCCATGAAGATAATCAAAGGGCTGGATAGAGTAAGTGCTTTGAGACTGGCTGAGATTTACTGCAGTCATGGTCAGTTCTAATAGCCCACAGCAAATACACAAGCGTCACATGATGCAAGGCAAAATCTCTTCCTTGCTGCTGCAGAAAAGGAAGATTACATCCTAAGATAAGATTAATGGGCATAAGTACTAAGGAAAACGTTGAAATGTTGTTACATAAACCAAGAACAGACTCACCTGTGAGCTCTTCTCCCCAGTCATACATGAAATTGAGTGAGATGACCAGAAACTTCAGCCTGCCTACTCCAGAGAGAACTCAGAAGGGACAGGTTAATAGCATGAAATAATTCCATGTTTATTGTCCAAAGGTTTGCAGCTCAGACTCACAGACCTCTGCCCATTTATGATAAATCTCCTGTTCTTTCTAAGCTGCAGGGCAAAGATGTTATCTTTGAATATGACTCCTGCAGGGTCATGGCTACTAAGTTGGGGGGGCTACTGCACAAGCCGGGGGGAGATACACTGGGAGGGAGCCTCTTCTGAGCTAGAGCAATATGAAGTCTGGAGATGTTAGAATTTCAAATTAGGGCTTGCTTTGTTTTGTTTTTAATCACTATGTCCATAATTCCAAATAATTTGATTGCTTTCTTCCAATTTAGGATAAACTCTCTTTTTGCCTTTAGAGGCATTTTTGGCACCAGCTTGGACAAACATCTCCAAAAGCAAAACCAGCAGGAATCCTAAAAAAGGGCTGGAGATAGCCACAGGGACTAAAAACTCAGGTATCCGAAATGCTCTTTCTATCACCTGATCTAAAAGATGTAAATTGTCCAGGTGTTGTAGACAGAGACTGCACATCTGCTAACCACTAGGAAGAACAGAGCAACCATCAGAAATGCTTGCAGTTTAAGCTTGTAGGGAATCTTCCAATGAAAAAGCTGGAAAAAAAGCTAAGTTATAAGAATCAAAATATTCTGAGGAATGACACCAACTTCGGAGTACTTTCACATCAGGACAAACTGAGGAGCTACAGTTCCAGATCTGGGTACAAAGTAAGGAGGGGCAGACATGAGAAATCTGAAGAGCCTTCTTCCACCTGTTCTGAAGGTGGAAAGCCAAGAGCTTTGGGCCACTCTAACCAGCAGCAGGTGACAGCAGCCACCTTGCACTGGCACAAGCTGCCACAGCACCACAGGGAAAGAGCAGGCCAGTTCTGCTGAGCGGACATGCAAGCTTGTGAAAGAGGATTTGGGGAGAAGAGGGAGCTCCTTTGAAATTCACAATGATTCACATAACATTTTGGTTTGGCAGCCATATATCCATCCTGAAAATTGGCTGGAGGTGGCAAGGCAGGAATTGGTGCAGGAAACCACTGCCCAGTCCCTGCCTGCTTGCCTGTAGCCCCCCTTTCAGTCAGCACAGTTCTCCGGCCCCCTCCAGTGGCTACAAAACATGCAAAGGAGTCAGCTACAGCCTCCAAGGCCAGCAGGATTCAAGTTTTTTCAAGTGCAGTCTTTGCTGCATAGAACAGTACTCCTCCTGCCCATGGCAAGGTAAATAATTAGGCAGACAGCCACCCTCTTGCACTGGAACACTTTTACTCAGCTCAACATGGATCCAGCACGCCACAGATACCTCCTTGCTGGTCTCTGACCTGACCTTGCTGCTGTGCACAACTATTTTACTCTGGGCAACACCAACAGACCACGTTGAAGTAGGACTCTTTCACCTCTGTTGTGTCCTGGGCAGGTTCTTATGCTGCTTTCTTCACTGAAACAGGAAGGGCTAAAGAGGTACTTAAAAGGCCAGTTTTGGTGTTAAAAGTGCTTTACTTGACTATGGGATGGGAAAAAAACAAAAAAAAAACAAAAACAAAAACAAAAACAAAACACCTCAACCCAACTGATGTTCTGCCTTTTGCAAAACTCCCAAAGAGCAGTAAATTATATTTCGGTACCAGCATTTCATGCTCTGGAAACCCCCTATAGCAACAAAGACAAGAAAAAAGCCCACATGAAAAAGACTGCTTTGGATCTGCCTTGCTTATTACAGATCTGTTTCAGTTCTTTAACCATTTTCCAAATCTTGTTATCCCAACCCAACCATGCTTACAGCAAGGCCACACAATACACACTTTATTATGCACACATATAATTGGCATTCTTCCATATAGTGGATGTATACTGCAGAAATGCTTTATTTCCCACCTATGACTTCATGATACTCCTTTATTACTCATGTTATCTGAGCATGCCTCACAGACAACATGGAAAAGAATCTCTTTACAAAAGAAATGTTTTGCTACATAGGAGGAAATGGCAATGTCTGAGTTAAAGCAAAAATAAATGCTCACTATATAGTGTGAAGATAAATAACATGTACATATTACTCAGATTTCATACTAAAAGACAGTTGTTTCTTTGGTTTAAAAGGCCAGAGACAGAAGATACAGGCTTTGGCCCTAAGGACAGGAGACCAGGGTCTATCTAATCATTAGACTATTTTGAGATTCATTATTACCTCTCTACAATGAGAATTCCACATCTTCTAAGTCTGAGTATTAAACCACTTCACTTAGGCAAAGCTGGCCTTATGGAACGTCAGCAACCAACATCCACAGGGACTTATTCTGTGCACTTGCAGCTTAATATTATGAGCTGTCCCCCTGAGTTGGACTCCTTCAGACCCTCTAACCCAAAGACAGACGATACAGGTTTAACACTGAGACCTCTGCAGGAGGCACAGTCCCTAAATTGAAATGGGAGCTGGATGGGTAGCCCAGGCAAAATGTCTCTGGCACTTCAAAGCTTTGGTTCTGCCAAAGTGATTGATGAACTTCAAGCTTGTTTCCTATTGGGACAACCATCCTTTGACCTGTGGATACGGGGCTGAAGATATCCATGGTCAGGGAAATCCTTTGGATTCCACATCAGTTGGATCTGAAGACTCCTGTAGTCCTTCAAGCCTGAGGTCAAGAGAACCATGCCAGAGGCCATATAGCTCTCATCCACAGCATCGCTTGCGCTTAACAGTGGGACCTACAAAGGAATCTATATCAGTACCAGGTACTGACTGTGTGCATGAGAAGAGTGTGCTCTACACAATTTCACTCACATGGGAATTACATTTCTGGAAGGGAGCACAGTTGCTAAACCAGTCAGGGAAAAACTGCCTGGATAAGGACATAAGGACATAAGGACATTGTAGGACAGTGTCAGGCAAGGGCACGAGTGTCATAGAATCACAGAATGGTTTGGTATGGATGGAACCTTAAAGACCATCTGGCCGTGGGCAGGGTCACCTCCCACTAGAGCAGGTTGCTCAAAGCCCCATCCAGCCTGGACTTGAACACCTCCAGGGATGGGGCATCCCCAACGTCTCTGGGCAACCGGGGCCACTGTCTCACCACCCTTGCAGTAAAGAATTTCTTCCTAATATCTAGTCTAACTCTACCCTCTTTCAGTTTAAAACCATTATCCCTCGTCCTGTTGCTATACTCTCTCATTAAGAGTCCCTCTCCAGCTCTCCTGTAGGCCCCCTTCAGGTACTAGAACGCTGCTATAAGGTTTCCCTAGAGCCTTCTCTTCTCCAGGCTGAACAACCCCAACTTTCTCAGCCTGTCTTCATAGGAGAGGTGCTCCTGCCCTTTGATTATTTTCATAGCCCTGCTCTGGACCCGTTCCAACAGGTCCATGTCCTTCATATTCTGAGGACTCCAGAGCTAGACACAGTGTCACCAGAGCAGACAGAGCAGAGGAACAGAATCACCTCCCTCGACCTGCTGGCCATGCTTCTTTTGGTTCAAAAAACCAAACACTGAAGATTGTATAATTAAAATAGTTATCTGCAGAGGCTTAGCTTTAATTATGTCCTCAAGTTACATCAGGCACCGATTAACTAAATTCTCTGAATTTATTCAGGCCACCCTCCATAATTCATACCACAGAAGTTAACCGTAGTTCCTATCAGGTAGAGCCAGCTCTCCCCAAAGGAGCATATGCTTTCCACATTCATCCTACCACCTTCACCCACAAGGCACTATGGGTGACCAGTATGGAAAACTGTATGAACAAGTAAAAATCAAGGGGAGGAAAGCTGACCCAAAAAAGCTGCTGACATAGCATTTCAAGACAATGTACCTCATTTTCTGCATCTGTACACTGGAGCTAGAGAGTATGTTCAGTCCATGCTCCTGCAAAACATTATGGTTCCACCAGCAAGGTGGCAAGAGCCTTTATAACCTGTTTGCATCTTTAAGGCATGTTAACACTTCTATAAAGCAAGTGCACAACTCTCAGGCAACATGCTCATGGGCTGCCCTGGCCTCCAGCATGGCGAAAACCTAAACCATCTGCAAGCCTGAAAATGAAACAGTGCAAACCTGCTGCCTTCTCAGTTCAAAAGCATGTCTACAGCTTCATATCCTTGCCATTCTATCTTAGCTGATGAGGGTTTTGAAAGTATCCTCTGCTTTGATATATGAGCACTGAGTGTAACCACCATACTTTAGCTTGTTCAGCAGTGCAAATTTTGCCACCTTATGCTAAGATCAGTGGGTAGAGCAATGTAAGGGGCCAGTTGGACCTTCCAAGCCTAACCATGGAATTGAAATAAAAGGAAACCATGTTTTTCTTGCCCTACCTCCTCCTCTGAAATCATCTTGGAAAGGCACATGTTCTTCAGCAGGTATGTTGTATGTTGTTTTACAACATACAAGAAAGTCCATTACTGCTTAACAAACTTTACCCTAAACATATCCCATAGTACAAGGACCAGAAACTGAACTGTAATTTTGCATTTATTTATGCCTTCAGAAAAAGAACACTTTGTAACTGGTGTAAAGACCGACGGGGCAAGTCCACAGGGCAGCCTTGAGGATCTGCTCCTGTAGTGGCAATCCTGTAGTTATCCAACTACGTCTGTCATCTGAAACTGAATGCAAGGCAGCTTACACACCTCCACTTCCCTGTTACCAGAGAGTGTCAAGGAGAAGAGCGACCAAAGCTAGATGTCATTCCCAGGAGGGGCTGTCTTACCATCCTTGATATTCCATGCTCAACTCAGCTTTCAACAAGAAGTTCCTAGCATTAATACCATAAATAAATTCCCAACATATTTAGGATCACATCTGGAAAAATACCCTTGCCAACTGCACTGGCATGGGAAGAATACTTGGCAAAATAAAACTGTCCAAAAAATTAACTTCTAACACAGGGACTAGCAAAGACTTGAATCAGTAAAGGAAAAGCAAGTCCCGATTATCACCTGGGTTTTTACATAAGATCCTGAGACCATCATCTCTGTTCTTCACAGTTGCTGTTTTGACAATGTTTCCTGTACGATTATGTTCCTACCCTTAAGAAGCTGGCTGACCCTGAGACCCCAGTGAAAGGCTGTCCACTCGCTGCAGAATGACCTGTCTGCAAACTTGCGACATGACAGTAATGTAGAGGCACTGGAAATGAACGGATTCCAGGCTGTTGATTGCAACACTGTATTTTGAAGCACATAACCTTCTAACTCTTCAAGAAAAGACAAAAAGTTCTTTCTTGTCCCTTTTCCACAATGCTGGTAAAACCCGTATGCAAACCTAAAGACCTATTAAGTGGATCTGAGAGGGTTTTCTCTGGTCCTACTGCTTTATTCCATATCCACTGTGGGATATGGAATAAAAGGTATGTAGGAACTTCTATTTCTATGTGCTGTGCATTGTCAGCTGCTTTACTGGACTTTCATTAACATCATCATTGCAATATTGCAAGCAGGCAGTCTAGAGCTCATTTTGGTGTCTTTTTCTTCATAGTCACACAGATACATTCACAGGCACTGCATCAAGTACCACCACCCAGTACAGCAACACAACAGTTAATTTAGCAACCCTCCACCATTGCTCCTGGTCACTCCCAAATATTCAAACCAATTTTTACAGCAAACAGAAGCCTAGTTTAGCCATTACTTTTCAAAAAGTACCAAAGAAATCTTTCAGCTTCACAAGCTGGCTTTATCTGAGTATCACAGTCCTTGACCCACCACCACTGCAGTGGTGACTGAACCAGATGGATCACATCCCCACAACACTGCTGTGTAGCTATCAGTTTCCAGAGGTGACACTACCTATTCCTCTTCTTCCCAGATTTTCTCATTTGTGCTATGGCAGTGGTCACACAGGCTATCAGGATGAGGACTGACCAGCCCCTGTCTTGTCCATCACAGTGCTGGGTGGACAGCCCAGCAGTCACAGCAGATCTGGTTCTCTGTAGAAAGGATGCAGACAGGACAGAATGACATATTCTGCTACTCTCCCATCTGTGTGATGGGGCCTCTACATGAAGAAAGCCAAGTCAGCAGCTACCTCGCAGCATGTAGAGACATGGATGCAATTTTCCAAGTAGGGCACAGCACTGGGCAGGAAATGATACATATCACACCAGAAGAAGACAGAAGACAACATATCCACTTCTACAGAAGCAGTCACAAACTCCACAGGGAAGAGAAATGTCAGGTACTGATGGCAGAAAGATAACAGTGCTGTTGTAAAACCCTTAGAAGAGACTCCCTTGTATACTATAGGAAGAGAAAAGGCATGGATACTTTCCCCATGTGGAAGTGCCACTGAGACCCAAGCTGCATGTAACACAGAGCAATAACAGAGGTAGAGTCATAACAAAGAGGAATATGCTAACAGCTATGCTATAGGATACATTATATTTGCTCACATAACAGCCACACACACTTACTGGCCTCATTGCCCAATCAGTTGCAAACAAGAGATCACCAGTTAGATAACCAGTAGCTTAAGAGCAGACACACAAAATCACTGCACCCTAAATTTGGAGGGGAAAATCACAGGAGCAGGGAATGATGTGCACTCCATGAACAACACAGTATTCCACTGTTGTGGAGGGGCTAGGCTTTGCACCTGGCTTTATCAGCGCACTCATTTACCAAATCAAACTGTCCCGGAAAGCAGCCAGTTGCCCTTTAACTGTGTTCATGAAGTAAAAATTGTTTAATGGGGTCTGGGATTGGAAGGCTATGGATCAGATCCAGACGAGATTTGCCAAGTATTCTTCGTACAGCTATGCGGCAGAGAGACAAGAGACTCCGGGTGCAGCCTACAATAAAGAAAGCAGAGAAAATCTATTGAGGGACACAGAGAGGAATAGAGAGGGATAACAGCATGTAAATTGTGCTGAGCTCTGGCTGACAGTTCAAGAGCCAACTACGCCCTCCATATGCCAAGGTTGCATCCACATCCTGTGCAGCAACACAAAGGCACCACAGGAGAGCTGAGCATGCACAAATGTGCCCTGTGAGGAGGCCATCTCTTTGGTCAAAGATTTGGAGCAATGACAGCTCCAAATGGGCAGTTTGGAAGGGACAGCTGGAGGTTGCATGGGCTTGTGACCAGGGAGCCAGTCCTTGCATGACAGGGTTCAAGATATCACTGACAAACCCACACCAGGGGAGGCAGTGAGAGGCTTTATACTACTTGGATAATTTTAAAATTATGTGGTCTTTATTTTTGGTCTAAACCATACCCTGGGAATCAACAGCATTGATGGCCAGCTCAGGCCTTATCCCAGCTTTCCTTTAAGAACCTCTTTTGAGTTCATGTACTGGGACAAGAGGATGGCGGTGTCCATGATGATTCAGAAACTGGACTTCCAAGGCACCACTCTGTTATCCTGCATGCTCTACCTGAGCAGTCCTATTTGTCTCCTAAACTCAGGCTTAATGAAAACCACCTGCTCCAGCTTATGTGCATCTTTTCTCAGCAAAAATCCAGGCAGGTTAAAAAGCCAGGCACTTCCCAAGAAGCCTGTGCAGATACAACAACCTCTTGGGTCCCCCCTTTGGCCTCCCTGCAGAGCACAGGATCACTCAAGAATAAGCGAGGGCACATCTGTATGACTTTGGAGAACTGTGTCTCACTAGGTATGCCGTAACCTGACAGTGGTCCACAGACACAAAGCCCAGTTCTGATAGCACCATGCTGCCTGATAATGCCTCAGGCTGCTGAGGACACTGCTAGACAATGGAAAAGAGCTGCAAGAAAGCTCTTTTTCTGATGAAAAATGTAAAGTTACAGAGGTAAATGAAAGACTCGGGAAGGAAAACCCCACATGGACATACAAAATGCAGCACAAAAAAAATAGTCTAGCTGGAGGCTTATGGGGAAGTCATGGGGTTGAGTCATCAGTGTTGGCAGAGCCAGAGGCAGGCAGCAGCTCAGTAACACTCCAGATCCATGCCAGGGAGCTGCAGAGGTCAGCTCAATGGTCTTCTCCTGCCTGATGTCTGCCTGGCCAGCAACAGCTCTTTAGGAGCCATATCATGGGTGGTAAAGTCCTTAGTACTTAGCTTAACAGCTTGTTGCATCCTAGTTAGCTTTTTTGTGTGTCAGAATTGCTTTACAATTTTAAGTTAGGTATAACCCGCTTACACGATCTCTTTGCATTTGGCTGGAGGAGCCTGAACAAACAGACCTAAAAGAGGATGGTAACACCAACCCTACCATCTTAACAGCTCCTAACTACCAAAGAAACTCTCCAAAGAGTTCTCCTGACTCCAGAGCTACATAAAACCAGCACCACATCAGTAAATCAAAGCCACTTACCCCTTGCTTCTTTGAACACCTCCAGAGCCTCGGGGTTGATTTTGACCCTTCCCATGGATTCAACTCCCAAGGCTTCCATTTTCACCAGGTTCAGGTTAGCTCCAAAGTCAATCAAGAGGTGGACAAACGCCGCTTCACAGCCATGCCGCAGGACAGCATCCATTACACACACCGGGGAGCCCCGGGAGAAACCTTGGATATTGATGGGCCCACAGCAGTTAAAATCTGGGTTGGCCCCTGCCTGGAGCAGCAGCCGGAAGCACTGGAGGTTGTGGTAGGCAGCGCTGATGTATAACGGGCAGACCACCAGAGTGGTGAGGGGCCGCAGCGAGAGGCTGGGGACCCGGGAAGTGAGGTGGTGATTGACGTCCACGTCTGCACCATACCTGAGTGGGTGAGAGAAGAATAATGGTTTGGAAACAAGGGCAATAGCACCACAATCACACCCCAACGTAAAAAATCACTAGGGAACAAGACTGAAGGACACCTGGAGCGCCCTGTCTGCCTTTGTTACCTTTGGGATCCACCACCCAAGAACCACCCATACCTACCTGAGAGGGACGTGACAGTGCTTCTGAGCAGGGATGTCATATCCAGCATGGTCTGAACTTCAAGAAGCAAAGCTGTTTCTCTGCTCACAACAGCTCAGTCTCAGCAAAAAGCAGCAGAGGAACGTCTTTCCTTGCCCTCCTGAAGCATGTACTGTATAGCACAAGGGACAACTCAGCCCTGAGCCAGCACCATGTAATGGTGGATGCTAACGAGCCAGCTGGGGAGTAGGGATGTTTCCAAATTACTTAGTTGAAGAGATGCAGTGAAGCAGCTTCCCTACCAGGATAAAACAAGCCAAAAAGCAATACAGGAAATCAATCTGACTGTCACAGGCAGCATGGAAATGGAAACAGAAATCTGGCCTCCACAGGGAAATGTCTATGACAAAATCTTGCTCCCAAAGCAACTGGGATGGTTTCCCATCGAGGAGTCAAAAAGAGGCCTTTTCCCTACTAATCAGCTCAGTTAAAGGCATGTACCCACTAACTCTAAGCATACAGGAAACTGGAAAAATACAAAATAATTGTGTCAGACCTTCTGTTCTCTCCATCCATCCTGCATAGTTCCATTCACAGGTTATACATTATACCAGATACTGCATGAGAAATTACAGTTCACTGGCCAGCATTCCAGGAGCTGAAGAGGAGACTTCCACAAACCTCTCGAGCCTTTTTTCAACTGGCTCCTGCCTCACTCTACGCACGGAGAATCCCATACCTCACAGCTTCACCACATCCCAACTACTCTATAAGCCCTGCAGCCAGAGCAAAGGGGGCTCAGGCTTGCCATGGCACAGAAGATGCACGCGAGCAGGCTAAAGCCCTGCTCAGTGGATATCAGCATCATCATCAAACAGAAGTATACTTCTTTTGGGGAAGTATGGATGGCATTAAGTTGTGAATGGCCAAAAAACAAGGCTTATTGGCTTTGGTTCTTTTCATTTCTTGGAGGAACTGAAGAATGTGGCCAAATAAACAGGAACAAAAAGGCTAAATGTCACTTTATGGAAAAGCATGGAATTTGAAAAATGATGATGCTGTTGAAAGAATTGATGGCAGAAATAAGCACTTATTTCCCCCAGGCTGGGAAACAGACAACCACTGGAAACACTAACTCCACCTATTTCACTTGCAACTTGCACAGGAGCAAAGAGGACAACACAATCCATTAAGGAGTAGCTGGTTTTAAGTGAAGCATTCCAGATCAAGCAAAGCCTTGTCCCTACTCCCCACAGAGGTCAGTCTGCCTCCCAAATATGCAGACTGAGCACTCAGAGAACTAGATTTTTCTGTCTTTATAGACTATATTCCTTATTACGTTCCTTTCTATCCTTCTACTCTGCGCTCATGAGACCCCACCTGGAGTACTGTGTCCAGCTCTGGAGTCCTCAACATAGAAAGGACATGGACCTGTTGGAACAGGTCCAGCCACAAAGATGATCAGAGGGATGGAGCACTTCTCCTGTGAAGACAGGCTAAGAGAGCTAGAGTTTTTCAGCCTGGAGAAGAGAAGAGAAGGTTCCAGGGAGACTTTATTGCAGCCTTCCTGTAAATTCTAATTCAATTAATTTAATTTAATATAATTAATTAATTCATTAAATTTGTTACATTCAATTTACTGTGAGAGTGGTGAGGCACTGGAACAGGTTGCCCAGAGAAGCTGAGGGTGCTCCATCCCTGGAAGTATTTAAGGCCAGGGTGGATGGAGCTTTGAGCAACCTACTCTAGTGGGAGGTGCCCCTGGGGGGTTGGAACTTGATGATCTTTATGGTCCCTAACCCAAACCATTCTGTGATTCTATGATTAATAAACAAAATAAGGAAACTGCCTGTGGACAAATTCTACCTAAAGGCAAGCACAGCTTTCGCTAAACCCAGCAGGGGCTAGTCCCTATCCAGCAAATATTTAACCAAATGCTTCAATTCTGAGGATGGGACTAGTCTCTTTGAAATTAAACACACGCAGAAAAAGGCCCAGGGAAACCCGTCCAAGAGCTGCATGCAGTGTATTTTTACCCTAATGCACAAGAACTTCCAAGCATGAACATCTTGGCTGAGACCTCAAGAAACCTGTGCGGTGGAGAAATGCAGAAGGAGGGAACTAAGGAGTAACAACACTGCTGAGTGAGACTGGCCCAGTGATTGCTGCACACTAAAGGGACATTCCAATCTTTTGAGGGCTTTCACAGCACTTTGCTCAATCTCCATGACTTCACCTATGTTAGAGCATAGAGGGCTAAATAAGAAAAGCTATGTGTTCTCCACAGGCAATCACACATGTTCCCTGCAGGCAAACAAACCTCTTTAAATAAGACTACATGAGCATTTGGATAGTCATCTGTGCTGCTATGGGACTTTTGTAGGGCTGTTGTATGGCCATGGTCCTAACCAGACAGCAGGTACACCTTCATTTCAGTCATCAAAATTTTCAGTGGAAACCCCCAGTTCAATGTAAAATAAAAAAATGCTGCTTTTGTAAGTTAGGCATGTGCCTGAGGCATCAGGATGATTTGTCAGATCTCTTTTTCATCTTTTTTTTTTTTTTTTTGTGGGGGAAAAGGATCCTCTTGTTCTTAGCACACTGGGTCAGCCCTCAGTTACACTGCAGGTATAATGCCACAGTCCAATCCCATGGCAACATGATCACACCACAAGCTCTTAGGGAACTAATCTATACCCTGGCAATATAATTAGAGGTATTTCCTCCAGCCATCTGATAAAATGGATTGCCATTCTACAGCTATGTGTGTATTAGTAAATACACACATATCCAATTCATGGATACAATTGCTCCTATTGCTTGGTTAGCTCATTCAGCAATTGTGGTTGGATTCAAGATTCCTGACTGTGCTACCATATAATTTAATAAAACAACAACAAAAAAAAACAACCAGGCAATGTTTAGACACCTGCAGCAAGCCTAAACTGGGCTGGACTTTTTTCGCAGGACACTGAGGCTCTCTCAAGCTGAACATGCTGAAATATTTCCTTGTATCTCAGTAAATGCGCCTTCCTCGTTGCATTCCCCCTGTCAAATCCTATAAATCAACATGTTAAAAATCTCTGAGTGAGCTTGGTAACAAAGGACTGCATTTTAAAGTAAGAACTCTGAACAGATCTGTGAAATCTGTACTCTGAAATATTTGAAATTTTGGGCAATTGGACAATTTAGTATTAGCTTAGCAGCCTTGGGAGAGACATTGGCTAATAAAAAGATGTTGGACAAACTCCAGTTAATTTTTAATCCTGAAAGATTTCCAAAATCTTGCTTTTAATATTGCTGGCAAGGTATCCCAAGGAGTAGACACATAAATCAATGCATCATCTCTCCATGTGCTGCTGATTTCCATTCTCCATTTGCTACATTTCACCCTGCCTTAACAGATATATCAGGAAAGATTCTCAGGCATGCAGCACATGAGCTGAATCCTGTACCAGCAAGCACATGACAATGGGGACATCCTTCTCAGCTTGCTGAGAAAGGAGCAAGGACAGGGGACCACCTCCCCTTCTTTCTAGTTGACAGCTTCCTTAAAGCTGCACTTATATGAAAATTGACTTTCCGACAAGCAAAAAATGAAAGGAGAAAATCTTTAAACATTTTTAATTTTTTCTGTTCAACTAATTTTTGTTGTTATTTTCTAGCACTTGGAGTCATTGAAAGGGTTCCTTAGAGAGTGTTTCTATGTGAGTCCAAATAAACCTTCTTCTCTTTTACTAATACTTTCAACAAACTACATTTTTCCCCTCTATGTCTCATTATTTGCTGTCAATGGCCTGCTCAGTTGCTCAGTATGGTCCCTTATACAAAAAGTTTTCCAATTGAGAAGAAAGAAATCATGACACGCCATGGATGAAGAGACTCAAGTTTGCACAGCCCACTGCTAGACCTGGAGCCACTCACTACTGGTGCTGTAGAGGAAGTTTCCCGAGGGACAGGAGGTCACCAGCCACACACCACCCAGCTAAGGTTACTGTTCATCACCTCACAGTAATGGCCATCACACCACACATCAGGTATCTGGCACGGGGAGACTGAGTCATCTAGCACAGAGGGTGTCCTAGTGATGGGTAAACACCAGACAGTAAAGAACAGACAGTGCTGGCAACTGTCTGTCCTCCCAATGGTCATCCCAGAAGACGGTCAGAACAGCAGAGCTAAACAACAAAGGAGAGATGTGTTTCCAAACAATTTTTGGTTTACTGGTGAATCTACCTCACTCATAAATTCAGCCAGGGGCATGGACCTGGCAGTCAAGATGGAGGTGGTGGAGAAGATACTTTGCAAGATTTGGCTCTGACTGAACAGTGAATGGTGAGCTCAGAAAAGGAGACTCCTGTCTTGGGTTTTGTCTTAGGAGAACAGTCATAGGAGGCACACAGGAGGGGACAGACCTGTTGCCAGGGCCAAGCAACGGAGAAGACAAGGATATCTCTTTAGCCATCTCTTCACCCTCTCTACTGTCCATCTCTTGGCCAGCTTCATCAGGCTTGTGGAGGCGCTGGACATGAGAGGAGGGAATGGATGTTCCAAGCTCATTGGGGGAAAAGATCCCAAGGGAATAAGAGAAGGCAGCAGAGGAACTCTTCTCCCCACCAGGATCATATCCAGCTTGTACCCAAGCTCTCACCTGATCAGTTCCTGGAGGATGTCTGCCCGGCCCACACGTGCTGCATGGTACACAGCGGTGCTGCGGTGGTGCCGGCTGCCGTTGGGGTCAGCTCCAGCTTCCAAGAGGATCTTGGCACACTCAAGGTGCCCATTGACCACAGCTACGTAGAGGGCGGTCTGCCCCTTCACGTCCACCAGGTCGATCTCAGCCCCTTTGCGGAGGAGGAAGTCGACACAGGGGCCATGGCCGGCGGTGGCAGCGATGCGCAGCGGCGTGCAGGGCAGCCAGCCGCAGCACCACACTGACTTCTCGTTGATCCGGCTGGCATTGGGGGTGAAAAGCACTGGGTCAGAGAGGGCTTCCTGCCACCTTGCACTACCCCACCTACCCCAGCCCTGGAAGAGGATTCTGGGAGAGCCTTAACAGCTCCCTTGAAGCTTTTCCTCCCCATTTTTGGCACTTTATAGCAGCCATGAAAAGCTCCTGCCAAGAACCTGACTAGGTGCTGCACATAGGTAGCCAGAGACTACCTATGTACCAAAGTAGTGCCAGGAAGATGGGCTTTATCACAGCTCTGATAAGTCAGGAGCTGCACATAAGCACAGTACAGGGACAAACCCTGTCTCAAAATTCAGTCAAAACTGCCAATAAAAAAAAAAAAAACAACCAACCCCTAATTGTTTTTTTTAAAGGTAGATGTCCAAAATCAAAAGTGACCAAGCTGGGGACCACCACAGCATAATTCAAGCTGCTCCAAAAGGGGCAGAAGGTTGTCAAAGCAGCAGGGAAACAAGCAAGAGGACACAGGACACGCAGCTATGCATCTGTATCACACCAGTGGCCACATCCACGCTCAACCAGGGACCACGAGATGACATAAACACAAATCCAGGGAAATTCAGCCCTGCCAGCAAGTGGTAAGCTTGGGAGGTGTGGCCATCCTGCATGAAAAGCCTAACTAGGCCATTAGTATCCTTGTTGGATAGCTGTACTGGCGTAAGAGCCTTTTCCAATTTATCAAAAGAGCTCTGGCTGACAGCTGCTTAGATTCCCTCTGAAATAACCAGTAACATATGTCATGCTTATCCAGGTCTCAGGTTAGCCCTACAAATCTCATAAACACCCAGACCTCACTCCCAAACTCCCTTCAAATAACCGTTGGTACCATTTTAGCAGGAATACACAGAGAGGAGGGCATTTCTTTAAGAGCAAAGTAGGCTGGCAAAAGTGCTCTTTAGCAAGCGCAGCAGTGGACGTGCTCTTCTAGCTCACTCCATGCAGGCCTACGTAACTGGTATGGGACAAAGCAAGCTTTATACAGTGCATTTACAGAGTACACTAGGAGTTGAATGCCACAGGTGGTTTTTTGCAACCCCGTTTTAGAAGAGGAATAGTATAAACCCCACGTCAAGCCTTCAGCTGTCAAGTCTTATGATAGAATTGCTTCCTTTAACCTGGGAGGTTTGGGGATCTCTACCCCATACTCAATCCCCAAATTCAAAGAAGTCACTTCTCTGCTCATTCTGTCACCTGTGTGATGATGTTGCGGGTCCAGCCCCGCTCCTCCCACCAAACCTTGTTTTTTTCCTGCAGGGAAGGATGCCTGGACCTGCTGCCACAGGGTTCCCATGCAGCAGGAGGCAAAAAAACAAGACAAAAATCTCAGACCGAGGGACTGAAGAGCCCCAGCTGCACAGGTGGCAGAAAAAGGGGCTGGGTCACTCTCACTTTTGCTGAGGCTGAGAGACACTCTGCACTCTACGCAGTTTTCACTATGGTGCAGGAAAATTAATTAACTATCCCCACGGTCACAGACTTAGCACTGGGCAGAATTTGTAACAGGATTTGTAACAGAATTTTGTAAATTTCAGATTTATATATAATTGTAGTCCTTTTTGTATGTTTTTTCCCATTACACATAGGCTCCTGTCATCGTGCTGTTACATTTCCACCCGGATCTGAACACAACTTGTGCATGGCTGCTGCACACTCACAAGCCGGCTTGCAATCTGCCTGCTGGAGGACAACGGAAAGATGATTTTGGGGGGCAAGTGCCTCCCAACTTGACATCCCTCCCATAAAAACAGCGCAGGACGGGTGTCTCCAAAAGGAGCAGGCCACGGGGATGGCGCGAAGTGAGCAGCCCCTGGCTGTCACTAGCCAAGAGCCTTCAAGTGGGACCTCACACCCTTGTTCCTCTCAGGGTCTCCAAAGCCAGAGTGAGGGTGCGGGAAGGGCGGGGTGTGAGAGGCGCCCTCACCTTTGGAAGCTCTCCTCTTGCAGCAAGCTCTTGAGGGTGGGCAGGTCCCCCACATAGGCCGCGTCGTGCAGCCGGGTGTCCTCGCAGTGCTCGATGGGGTGGTCGCAAAACTGTTCCCGCAGCCACTCCTTCAGGTTACGACCTGCGCTGGAGAGAGG
>VZRU01006932.1:131517-142951 GCA_013398155.1 Pedionomus torquatus | reverse complement strand
GAGAGAGGGGGGGGAGGGGAGCCGGGCTGAGCTTCGCACGGAGGCGGCCGGGGGGGCGGAGGCTGCCTCGTCCCCTCCCGGCGGCACAAGGCGAGCCTGGAAGCAGCCCCCGGGACGCTCCCCCCACGTTANGGGCCCTCAGCGGCCGGGGCCCGGCAGAGCTCGGTCGCTGGTGCAAGGGGCCTGGGGGCACCTTCCAGCAACGGGCAAAAACGTGGGTGACGCTTTACAGCGCTGTCCCCGCTCCCTGCAGCGGCCTCACGGCCACCACCCGCACCTCGGCAGGAGGTACATGGAGTGTCTGAAAGCCAATATAAGGCTTTGCTTTTCTTTGGCTAGACAAGGTTTCCCACAGCTGAAAGCTGCAGAGAGGGTTTTATGTGGTCCTATTGTCCCGTTTCCACCCCCCAGCACAGCTCTGGGGGATCTGGAGCCCACACTCCGCGTTCTGGCCGGTTGCTGCTGCTTTGGGGGAGAAGAGTGCCCGTAGCAGGACAGAGCTGCAGTAGGGGGGGAGCGAGCAGAAAGGCAAGGCAGTCACGAAAATGCCACCAAAACACAGCCAGGCCTGCAGTGGTCCAAGCAATGAGCTTTGCTTAAATCCCAGCGGTGTGAGGTTTATAATACAGTGCCCAAATCTAGCACCCGCAGAAGAGCAGAGGACTTGTTAGGGGCCTGCCCGGGCCCAGTGCTGTGGGAGCACAAAGGGAAGCCGCACTAACGGCTTCCCACGAGCCTTGTTGCAGCACCATTCCCACTCCTCTGTGGCGGGATGTCAGTTTGCAGACAGCAGGTGTGGGCTGAATCGGGGTTTCCTGTAATTGTTATTACTTGGGCTTGAGCAAATCAGAGGGAAGAGGCACGATCTGCAAACTGAACCCATTTGCCTGGCCTGCTGGAAGATCAAACGGGAATGGAATCAATGGGATCTTCAGAAGCCATTGGTGCTGGCTAGCACCGCCACCTTCCCCTACCTGCAGTCCTTACGCCATTAGATGAGGCAGACCTGGGGCCAAGAAACATGCCCTGGAATGAATTGGCTGATGGTCTGGAAACCTGGATCAGTGTCTGTTTGGCCCTCCCAAGTCAAAAGGACCAGATCTGGAAACCAGACAACAGGGCTAGGTGGAGCTCCAGCCCTCAGTTTGGCCTGTGTTCATTTATGAAAGGCTTTCTAGGATTGGGATAGGCTCTGGCAGTGCTTTCTGAGGAGGCCTTGCCTACCCATCTCCCACTCTTTAGTAGATACCTTTGCTCAGTTTGTAAACATTCCCTGTTTCCTGAGGCAATGGAGCAGATCCATCACCCTTCAATGGGCTCCTCTGTGAGCAGCACGTTCCTTCCTTAGTATCTGACCCCAATCTACAACTGCGTCTAACTATAAAAGCTCAGTGCAACCCACTCTGTGCCTGCTCGTGGGCAGGGAAACAGCCACATATATCTCAGTTCCCTGTTGCTGTGTGTGATGATAGCACAAGATGTACCAGAGCAGCTTTCTAGCTGTTGCATCATCTGCAGCCCTTACAGGTGTAACAGGACTAGATTTAATGTGCTTCTCTAGCTGCAAAGCATTCTGATGTACTGCTGAGCCAGCAATGGGGTCTCATCCAGAGGAAAAAGATATGTTAGTCCATGGGCTTTCATACACGTCCCCTAACCAAAAGCCATATTGCTTGTGTGCACAAGGGGATAGTTACTGCAAGGGACAGAAACCTTTATACTTTAGTGCCTTCCCAGCAATAAGGCAATTCCAGTTTTCAAAGCCTTTAGGAACAGGCCACTCCTGTTGACC
The DNA here is from genome assembly GCA_013398155.1 of Pedionomus torquatus. Classification (NCBI taxonomy): domain Eukaryota; kingdom Metazoa; phylum Chordata; class Aves; order Charadriiformes; family Pedionomidae; genus Pedionomus; species Pedionomus torquatus. The sequence goes on along the minus strand of VZRU01006932.1, from coordinate 141,159 downwards.
ACGATTTTTCTTTAAAATGGATTTGTTTACTCCCCCTGTGCCATTTAGTGCTGACTCTTCTCTTTTCTCCCATGGGTACAGTGTAGACAGGAAAGAAAGGGGAGCAGAGGGTGCAGCAGTGTTTACTTGCAATATGGTAGTTGTCCCTGTGGACAAAGCAGAGCCTCAGAGAGGAACAGAGTGGCTGGTAAAGAGGACAGATGAAACTGGAACACCAGTGTCTGCATCACTTGTGATTTGAAGTTCATTCAGTTCTTGCAGAAAATGCTTTTGCTTAACCACTCTCTTCTCTCTCATCCACATTTTTCTGTGTGTTTATGTACTTATAGACATTCTACAATGAAAGGTGGAAAGTTTTTACATACCATATCCTATTATGCTTTCTAGCAGAAGTTTATCTCCTGAACTAGGCTTTTTTTTCTCTCTTTTTTGTTTTGTTTTGCTTTTTGTTTGTTTTTTGTTTTCCTTAAATGCATGTGAAAACCAACCCATCCCAAGTTTAATGAACAAGTTCTTGTGTAGGGGTAGTGGAAAAGGAGTGACTCTGATGGCTGTCTTAGGCTTGGAGATGGCCAGCACTGGAAATCCATAGATGTTTAAGAGAAACTCTGTGGAGAAATACACTATGATGTAAATCTGTATCACTCTAAGTGAGTGCAACAGGAAAATGTAAATTTGCAAACAGGTTAAAATTTGGCCAAGACCTTGGACATGCCTTTTCCAAGTCTGGAGAAATAATTTTATGTCCAGCATACCTGACTGCTCCTACTACACATACCTCTTAAAAGCTGCGTGCATAGGTTGCGAGCAGCCCTGGCTGCTGTTTCAGCCTGTCCCACCAGGAGGCTGGACATCCTGATGTTCCTTTCAGCCTGCACCATCCCATAATCCTAATAATAATCAGTCAATGCTTCCTGTAACAGGACCAGTGCTGAAGTCCATGGAATGATTCTAAAGACTGCAAAAGGCAGTTGCTGCTTGTTTGAGGTACACCGGGCAGATCCTCCACTGCCACAAGACAGTAGAGTTCCAGAGGAATTGGGATCTGCTGGCTCACTGTTTTGGGGCACATTATCTCTAAAAATGACCAGGAGAGGTGAGCTCATTTCCCTCTTCCCTCCATGGCCAGCAGTTCATTATCTGTGGGTGGTCTTTCAGACTGCTGCACTGATCCTATCCCACTTGAAAATCAACTCACCCAGCAACTGAGGCCCGTGACTCTCTCAAGGAGTTTTACTCATTAGACAAGGACTCACTCATTAGGTAAGACCTTTTCTCCAGCTCCTAACAGTGAAGCAATGAAAAAGAAAAAAAGAAAAGCCAATAAATCTTCTGATTCTCCATGGGCAACTAGCTCAACCACTCCTCCATGTTCAATAATGTTTCTCACTTCCACTCTTGACCAGAGATATCCTCCCTCTTGCCATCCTCTTCCAACAATGCTCCTCATTCTCCAAGTGAAACAGAGTTCACCCATCCTGGCCCCATTCTGCTCCTGAAAACAGGATGTTGGATCCCCATCAAGCATGACTCAGATCAGAAAGGAATCTTTTGGCCTCATCTACTGGGGCACCACTAAAGAATCCCTGCCCTCCAGGACCTGGGCATGTGCCCTTCAACCTGCTTCACTCTGCAGAGCCCACCTTCTCTTGTCCCTTGCCACCAGCCCCCACAGCCCAGCAGCGGTCCCCCTTCTGCAGGCTAGCAGCAAGAACTTGTAAAGCTCCTAGCACGGTGCATGGACATATGAAGACCCATGGCTTAACCCTTCTTTCTACACTTTGTGACTGGGATTATGGCAAACCAGTGCCAAGTTTCAGGGCTGTGAAAGCCCTCTCTTTGGACCTAGAAGATCTGTTTCACCTGAACATGTTGGAAGGGAAGAGAGTGGGTGGGTGTGAACTCCTGTTTACCTCAGGGAACTGCTGGAGAGGGCAACTAGAACATCTCTCTTATGAGGAAAGGCTGAGGGACTTGAGTCTTTTTATTCTGGAGAAGACTAAGGGGGGATCTTATCAATGCTTAAAAATACCTAAAGGGTGGGTGTCAAGAGGAAGGGACCAGTCTGTTTTCAGTGGTGCTAAGTGACAGGACAAGAGGTAACAGGCATAAAATTTAACATAGAAAGTTCCATCTAAAGATGAGGAGGAACTTATTCACTTTGAGAGTGGCAAAGCACCAAAACAGGCTGCCCAGAGAAGTGGTGGAGTCTCCATTGCTGGAGACAGTCAAACCCCCCCTGGACACATTCCTGTGCAACCTGCTTTGGGTGGACCTGCTCTGTCAGGGGGTTGGACTGCCCCCTGTGATTCTTTGTGAATTAAGCCAGTGGTTGCATTTAATGCCAGACTGCATAGTGCAAGAATGAAGAGAAATGTACCTCATTCTCTCTCATTTATGGTTTAAGAAGGACATCTAGAGAGTCTTGCAGCTAGGTGGGTCACTCCCTTCTGTGATTGAACAGGAGAATCATTTATGCCTGGTGCTGAAATGAGTGACTAGCCCCACCACCACCACCTCCAACACCCTTTCCAGAGGCACCACCTTTTAAATTCTCCATGAATTCTCCCAGACCTGCCAAGCAGCAGAAAAAAACTGAATTACGAAATACTTAGCAATTGTAACTACTTTAGTGCCAGAGTAACAGTCAAGCTGTTCTTTAAAAAAAAAAAAAAAAGAGAAAGACAAAAATAGAGAGAGCAAAAGAGAAAGAAAGAAAGAAAGAAAGAAAGAAAGAAAGAAAGAAAGAAAGAAAGAAAGAAAGAAAGAAAGAAAGAAAGAAAGAAAGAAAGAAAGAAAGAAAGAAAGAAAGAAAGAAAGAAAGAAAGAAAGAAAGAAAGAAAGAAAGGAAGGAAAAGAAAGAAAAATGCTGTAAACATAACTGTGATTCACGCTTAGCTCAGTCTATAAAACTTCTCCCTCCCTGGATCTAAGCCAATAGCTTGAATTTTTAGTGAACTCTACAGTTAAGTTGCCCTGGTGATAAATGCATCTGTGGGGAAAGAAGGAGGCGGGGGGATCCCCTGTCCCCCCATTTTTAGCACAGCTCAACATTTTTCTGTGGAATTTGTATAGTTTCTAAAGTGAACATGAAGACATACATTAACAATGGGCTACAGCAGAGAACAAGAATGAGAAATGGGAGGAGAACTTAATTCCAGCATCTGGGACTGTCATTAGGACCGGGGGTGTAATCACAAAGATGACAACAGATAGGTTGCTTGGAGTCCGGTAAGTTAATTCTGCTGCAAATGTGCCTTGACATGACTAAACATGACTGTCTATTGGGAAATGAGGCAGGATTTTGACCTTCCATCAGGTGTGCAGGACTTTACAGTATACTGTAACTCCACGGAAAAACTAGAAAATCCCACCCATCTGCCATCTTCAGCATGGCACAAAATGAGACAGAAATGAACAGTAATCTTGATGCTCCCAGAAAACTGGTACAATCAGTCCTGTAAGTGAGGAAGGAAGGTTAAAATCGAGTGAAGAACCACCAGGGTAAACACAGATAAAACCAGTAGCCTGTATGTGGATGCTGGTAGGTCATGAACATCTCACCTGCATGGGCAATGCCAGGCCCGACATGATTGCAAAGGAAAGTTTACACCATGCACCAACACAATTAAGGAAAAAAGGCTAAAAAAAAAAAGTTGTATTTCATATTGGTTATGCCCCACAGAGGTGGGGTTCACACTACACCTTTGATCTTGGATGTAGTACTATTTAGTACTTTTAGCCTTGATCATAGGATGTCTGTCGATAAGGAAAGAGGACAATAATTGTCGTACGCACCCCTTTCATTTTGCCAAATAAAATGATGGGACCACCTGAGAAAGCAGGATTTCGTTCTATTTTATCATTCTTTTCCTAGCATTTACTTTTGTTAAGGTCTTGAAAGGCTCTGGAGATCCTTTCTCAGTAGCTCAGTAGTGTCCTACTCCTCAGGAAAGCCTAGCTTAAAGCATGAAGGACCCAAGGAAAGACTTGAATCAGTCCAGTTCCTCATATGTGCCCAGCACATGAGAGAGGATGCAGCCCATACCTTGGCTGCAGGTCCCCAGCTTATGGACCAAGTGTGCTTGTGGGTATTTTCTCTCCCAGGCGCATTACTGTGATTGGGTTTTTATCACCAATAGTTTGAGGCAGCCATCAGAGACATCCCCGGCATGAGGCAAGGGGAAAAAAACACCAATGGAGTTTTTACCACCATTTTTCAGGAGAAATGGTCATCTGGAGCATCCTTGTGATGGCAGACGTGGGAATATCAAAAGAGAAGCAGGTGCCTCCTTTTCCTCAGTCAACAAACAAAACACTTCCTTGCAGACAGGTAAGAAGATAACATAAAATCTGCTGAGGACAACTTGCCATTGATAGCAAAGAGCTGCCCAGAAATGAGTCACTCAGGAACATTTCAGGCAAAGCTCCCTGTTTCTCACCAGGAAAACTGCAGACAAAAGGGATTTATTTATACTTTTTGCTATTTTTTTCTCTTCAGAAAATACTCAGATTTTGTTGGGGAGATAAAATTGGAAAGCTTTTCTTCCCCTTCATTTTTGCCCTTTGAACAATTTCTTTCACCACTTGTGTGGAATTGTCAGAAGAAATCTCTCAATTTCATGCAAGAGCATGAAAAAAGAAAGGGCTGGGGAGGAAAAAGTTAATTGCCAATATACACAACACATGTACAAAACGCTTCTCTGCAGCCTTCCCTGTCCCTCCTTCTTCCTCTCAATCTGGCTGTTGTCCACTTCTTCCTGCTGCCCTGAGCAAAGCCACCTTCAGCCCCTCTGTACTAGGATGTGCACCCTTACCCCAGAGCTGGACCCTGACCTCTTGCAGAGAAGTGGGCAGGTTCCACCAAGCATGAGATGGGGCAGGTTTTGCAGGTGGTCTCTCCTACATTTACCCTCAGTGTTGAAAAATGCCAAGGACATTGTGCTGAAGAGCAAACCAAATGCCTAAAGCCCCCAGAGGGTTTTCTATTTATGTTAAGCAAGCAAAGGGAATGTTAGGAGTGGTATCCTGGCTGTTAAACAATCAGAGGAAAATAAACAGTTAGGGAAAGTACATCTGCATGAAAATGGGGAGGGGAACTGCTATCACCAGTGACAACTAACCAGCAACATAGATTATTAGTAAAGCAGTAAGTGGGGATGATGTGGAATGGTGTCATGGCTTTGGCTGTGATAGATTTCTCTTTCTTACTAGCCAGTGGTATAGTGCTATGTTTCAAATTTAGGATGAGAATAATGTTGATAAAGCACTGGTGGTTTTGGTTGTGGCTAAGCAGTCAAGGCCTTTTCTGCTCCGCATACTGCTCTGCCAGCGAGTAGGCTGCAAGCACACAAAAAGCTGGGAGGGGACACAGCTGGGACAGCTGACCCCAACTGACCAAAGGGATATTTCATACCATGTGACACGCTCAGGATATAAAGCTGGAGGCAGAAGGAGGAAGCAGGGAGATGTTTGGAGTTATGGCATTTTGTCTTTCCAAGTAACCATTAGGCGTGATGGAGCCTTGCTTTCCTGGAGACAGCTGACACCTGCCTGCCAATGGGAAGCAGTGAATTAATTCCTTGTTTTGCTTGGCTTGTGTGTGCAGCTTTTGCTCAATTCATGAATTCTCTCACTTTTCTGATTCTCTCCCCCATCCTACCACAGTGAGCGGTTGTGAGGTCCTATTTGCTGGCTGGGGTTTAACCACAACAGATGGGAGACCCAGCTCCATCAGGTGCCTGATGCCCATCCTCTGCTGTTTTGTTCTTCACCTTTTGGACCCACAGCTCTGATTTCTTTTACCAAGGAGGTGCATCTCAATATAAACCTGACTATGGAAATCCTTCCCTCTTTCATACGTTTCCTTCAACAAACCAAATAAACTACATTTATCTTAGGAATAATTTTTTAAATGATATTTCAGTTAGCCTTAGAGAAGATGCTGGCTCTAGTGGGACCAAAATTAATTCCTGAAAAAAAAACAAACAACAACCAACAAACAGACAAAAGCAAACAAAATAACCCCCCAAACTAAGACATAATCATGTAGGAGTGTTTGTCCTTCACTCTGCTTGCACCATTGCTGAGGACATTGAAAATATATGTTCCTAGGCAAATACGTGAAATGCAAGGCAACTCCAATGCTTTCATATAAGCTACAGCAATGCTTATATGAAATGCTTAATGACTTTGACTTTAGAAAAGGAAAAGTCCAAGGGCTTTCTGTATCAGAAGAGGAGTGTTAATGCAAAATCAAGGGTGGTGAGGCACCAGAACAGGTTGCCCAGGGAAGTTGTGGATGCAGCATCCCTGGAGGTGTTTAAGGCCAGGCTGGATGGGGCTTTGAGCAACCTGGTCTAGTGGGAGGTGTCCCTGCCCATGGCAGGGGGTGTTGGAACTCGATGATCTTTAAGGTCCCTTCCAACTCCAAGCATTCTATGATTCTATACTGCTTATAGGATCTGGGTTCCCACCCCTGCCTCTTGCTTTGTGATCTTTGGCAGGTCCCTGATGCTCCCCAAGCAACTTTCTCCTCCATCAATGGCAAGATGGAGATTTCCTAACCCCCATTTTCATGGAAAGCAGAGCCAGAGATGCCAAAAAAGACACTCAGCTTTCATTCAAAAATATATTGTGGCTTTCATCACTGGGTAGAAACTTTGAAGGTGTGAATGGAAAGGCAAAAATGAAAGAACTAAATAAATGGGTTGTTTTTAATCTGGAGCTTTGCAAAATCAATTTAAGATCCAGGAACTAAGGATCAGAGGAGACCTAATTTCCCAATGTTTATTGATAGCATGACACTTCTGCCTTGTGGCTTTGGCTGAAGGTCTCTCAGGCAAAGCACATGGTTTATTCTGTGAACATTCAGTTCCAGGCCCAAAGGGAATGGGAATCACCTTGAACAACTGGCATTTGAATGCATATGGCTTTTCTGCATCAGTCCATCCCCACTGCACATTGCCAGGCTTTCATGCTTCACTGCAAAGATGCAAAATGTCCCAAACCAGCACTTGTCTTCTTACACACAGAGAAGTCAAACAATGAATATTTCATAGAAATCATAAAATGGTTTGGGTTCAAAGAGACCTTTAAAGATCAAGACATTTCAGGTAGTGCAGATCCAACCCCACAGGACTTGGATGTAGGAGTGCTGTCTCAAATGAAGACTGCCCCAAAATTTGGTCTCACCAGCATTAAGCAACAAACTCATAAACCTGCATTAGTGATAAAAGACTCACTGAGTGCCCCATGGCAGCCCCTCCAGCTCCACCTTCCTCCAGAGGCTGTGCTTTTGGAGATACCTGACCTCACTGCTGCATCCGGCTAGTAACAGGCATCAGGATCTCTGTGGTGTTGGACATCTGTGGAAGAAGCACATTGTGAAGGTGGCAAGTTCTGGCAAAAGCTAGAAAATGGCATTAACTAAAAAGCAATCACAGGACTCTGCAAAAATAGGAGACTGTTTCATAATGTCCTCACATAAACAGATGAATTAAGCCTGCTCTCCAGACAGCTGTAGCTATATCTGCCTTGCGAGTGCTTGACTTTCCCACCTTAACACTGTGCTCTTGGCATGCTTTTTTTTCACCCTGTGTGTTGTATATAGAAAATACAGCCGCCTGCTCGCACCCTGACTCTGCAGTAAGAGAATCCCAGTGTTGAGTGAGTGCAGGCACTTACCAGCTGACACAGCATCCACACTGCAATCACAAGGGTCTCTTTATAGAGCAGCTATCCGGGCACACAGACCTGGGCCAGCCTAACCAAATCAGCAGAGAAAAATAAACATCCTTCTCTTGGAAGTGCCTAGCACAATTTCATTAAGCCAGGCTATGACTGTGAAGGAGCCGGATGTATATTTATTGAATTGAGTCCTAGGAGAATAAAAGGGGAAAAGAAGCCCCTGGCTGTTATGACGAGGGGGGATTCAAGGAAACTAAACAAAGCAAGAACTACCCCCCTACTCAAATCCCAATGCTAAAAAAAGAAACTACGAAGTCATTTTCAGATGTGATTTCCATGGAGGGTAATGTGAACATGCTGTGGTTTTAAAACAATTAAATGAAGAAAGGTGTCTTTTGCAAGGAGGGATACAAGAATTATGAGTGTGTTTCCAACCAACGGCATTCCTGCCTGTTTTATGGCACGCTCTGGACACCGGCCTACCTCCGAGGTGGAGTGTGAACATAAAACATTTCCCCAATTGTTTTCCCCGTTCAGATGTGGCAATGCTGAGCAGCTGCAAAGCAATGTGCGGGCAGTGTTCCCTGGCCTGGTTGTCACTCACGGTGGCAGGGTGCAGGGGTTTAGAGCTAATTAAGAAATGAAAATTGACTCTTAATTGCACATGTTTAACCAAGTCCCCTTGCTCCCAGTCCTTTGCAGGGAAGGGGTTTCTGTTTCAAGGTATATCAGATAAACCCCTGTTCATTTTTCTCTGTTTCTTTTGCCTCTATTATTTTTTTCTTATTAGAAGTGGCTCCAGAGAGGCTATTTAAAATGCTTTGGTTACCAAAATTCAGCTTCCAGTAAAGAAATAACATTGACTGTTCTGACAGTCCTTAGAGTATATCCCTCAAGTGCTAGCAGCAATGCAATGTTTCTTTTAACAAATTACCCTGAGTTCTTACCTCTGCCCTCAAAAAGAGGTCCTGGACTGAAGATACATTAGACATGTCACCCTGCTGTACTTGGGAAAGATACAGAAAATATGGCCAGTCACACCTGAAGGACAAGGTTCGTGATCAGAACAGCAATATAACAATAGCAATAATATTTTGTTGTTATACTGCTATAAAGGTGTAATTTTGGCTTTTAGCCTACTAAGAAAGAATAAAAGGTGAAATGAAGCAATCAAAGGAAAAATAAAAGATACCCAGACAGGTATAGTAGATTATAAAGTGAGAGATGGCCTGAGATGAGATACAGACAAGGATGTTTCTTTGACGCTGCACTGATTCCCTCCTGCAAGAGCCCGGCAAACACTTCCCCTGGGCCCTCCAAATGACTCCCTGAAATGACAGAGGAATGACCCTCTAAATAGCTGTATCGAGTCTACAAGGGATGCAGGAGACCATGGACAACGTTGCAAGGTGCCCCAACATGAACAGCATCTCAGCTTGCTTTCTCACCAGCATCCCTTTCTCGGGTCAGGAGTATCCCATTACACAGTCCTGGTGTAAGAAGTGGGAAGGAAAGACAGAATAGCCTCTCAAGAGTATTTTAGCTGGACTATAAATACTGATGAAGCAGGGTGCCTTCCCTTCCTCATGCTTCACAAAGCTTCTTCAAAGGCAGGAAAACACATGTGGAAAAAGCTATGCCCCACTTTTGCTTCAGGCTGCAACATCTCCGCACCATTGTGGATACTTTTGCAGGCAGAAAAGGTATATTGTAGCCCAGGCACTTTGAAAAGCTGGGCGAGAAGAATTGCTACACATGACTGGACTGGGTTGGTGGACCCTGGGGTGTGTAGACAGGGGGCCAGAGATAATTATTATCCCTAATTATCTGAGCATATTTGGGAGCACAAATCCACCCCACTCAACGCAGAAATGGATCAATTGCCATTTCCTCTTAAGACTTTGTTCCTTGAAGTGTGGAGGTTAAACTCTAATACAATGCAGTTGCCTCTGC